>JAGTYA010000336.1:0-30051 GCA_024291935.2 Okapia johnstoni | reverse complement strand
ACCAGGGGTCTCTTCCTTCGAGTCAAAAAAGGTAGCCGAAGGGACTGCTTATTCAGTCTTCCCTGGTGCAAGAGATGTTTGGCTGTGAAGACGCCAGAACAATGGCTCTGCTCCCAGGGCCTCAGTTTCCCAGTCAGAAGAGACCTAGTCTCCAGAGCTCTCTGCTACAGAGGAGACATGGGGAAATAGCTCTGAGGAGGGTTCCTTGAGGCTCCCTGCCTTGGGGTCGAAGCCCTACCCGGTTGCTGGGGCCTAGGCACTGTGGCCTCTTTCACTGACTTTCCAGGTATCACTTCCCAGCCCCTTGTGATTTTCAGCCAGATGCAGCCTTGCAGGGTCTCTTCCTTAGAGTCAAAAAAAGGTAGCCCAAGGGACTGCTTATTCAGTCTTCCCTGGTGCAAAGAAGTGGTGTTGGCTGTGAAGACGGCCAGAACAATGGCTCGGCTCCCAGGGCCTCAGTTTCCCAGTCAGAACAGACCTAGTCTGCAGAGCTCTCTGCTACAGAGCAGACATGGGGAAAAAGCTCTGAGGTGGAGGGTGCCTTGACGTTCCCTGGGCACTGAGGGGAAAGCCTTACCTGGGCTTTGGACGGCCTAGGCACTGTGGCCTCTTTCACTGAATTTTCCAGGTATCACTTCCCAGCCCCTTGTGATTTTCAGCCAGATGCAGCCTTGCCAGGGTCTCTCTTCCTTAGAGTCAAAAAAGGTAGCCCAAGGGACTGCTTATTCAGTCTTCCCTGGTGCAAGAGGTGTTGGGCTATGGAAGACGCCAGAACAATGGCTCTGCTCCCAGGCCCTCAGTTTCCCAGTCAGAACAGACCTAGTCTCCAGAGCTCTCTGCTACAGAGCAGACATGGGGAAATAGCTCTGAGGAGGGTGCCTTCACGTTCCAGGGCACTGTCGAAGCCTTACCTGGGCTTGGGAGCCTAGGCACTGTGGCCTCTTTCACTGACTTTCCAGGTATCACTTCCCAGCCCCTTGTGATTTTCAGCCAGATGCAGCCTTGCAGGGTCTCTTCCTTAGAGTCAAAAAAGGTAGCCCAAGGGACTGCTTATTCAGTCTTCCCTGGTGCAAGAGGTGTTTGGCTGTGAAGACGCCAGAAACAATGGCTCTGCTCCCAGGGCCTCAGTTTCCCAGTCAGAACAGACCTAGTCTCCAGAGCTCTCTGCTACAGAGCAGACATGGGGAAATAGCTCTGAGGAGGGTTCCTTTGAGGCTCCCTGGGCCTTGGGAAGCCCTACCTGGGTGCTGGGAGCCTAGGCACTGTGGCCCGTCTTTCACTGACTTTCCAGGTATCACTTCCCAGCCCCTTGTGATTTTCAGCCAGATGCAGCCTTGCAGGGTCTCTTCCTTAGAGTCAAAAAAGGTAGCCCAAGGGACTGCTTATTCAGTCTTCCCCTGGTGCAAGAGGTGTTTGGCTGTGAAGACGCCAGAACAATGGCTCTGCTCCCAGGGCCTCAGTTTCCCAGTCAGAACAGACCTAGTCTCCAGAGCTCTCTGCTACAGAGCAGACATGGGGAAAAAGCTCTGTGGAGGGTGCCTTCACGTTCCAGGGCACTGTCGAAGCCTTACCTGGGCTTTGGAGCCTAGGCACTGTGGCCTCTTTCACTGACTTTCCAGGTATCACTTCCCAGCCCCTTGTGATTTTCAGCCAGATGCAGCCTTGCAGGGTCTCTTCCCTTAGAGTCAAAAAAGGTAAGCCAAGGGACTGCTTATTCAGTCTTCCCTGGTGCAAGAGGTGTTTGGCTGTGTGAAGACGCCAGAACAATGGCTCTGCTCCCAGGGCCTCAGTTTCCAGTCAAGAACAGACCTAGTCTCCAGAGCTCTCTGCTACAGAGCAGACATGGGGAAAATAGCTCTGAGGAGGGTTCCTTGAGGCTCCCTGCCTTGGGGAAGCCCTTACCGGGTGCTGGGGAGCCTAGGCACTGTGGCCCTCTTTCACTGACTTTCCAGGTATCACTTCCCAGCCCCTTGTGATTTTCAGCCAGATGCAGCCTTGCAGGGTCTCTTCCTTAGAGTCAAAAAAGGTAGCCCAAGGGACTGCTTATTCAGTCTTCCCTGGTGCAAGAGGTGTTTGGCTGTGAAGACGCCAGAACAATGGCTCTGCTCCCAGGGCCTCAGTTTCCCAGTCAGAACAGACCTAGTCTCCAGAGCTCTCTGCTACAGAGCAGACATGGGGAAAAAGCGCTGTGGAGGGTTCCTTCACGTTCCAGGGCACTGTCGAAGCCTTACCTGGGCTTTGGGAGCCTAGGCACTGTGGCCTCTTTCACTGACTTTCCAGGTATCACTTCCCAGCCCCTTGTGATTTTCAGCCAGATGCAGCCTTGCAGGGGTCTCTTCCTTAGAGTCAAAAAAGGTAGCCCAAGGGACTGTTTTATTCAGTCTTCCCTGGTGCAAGAGGTGTTTGGCTGTGAAGACGCCAGAACAATGGCTCTGCTCCCAGGGCCTCAGTTTCCCCAGTCAGAACAGACCTAGTCTCCAGAGCTCTCTGCTACAGAGCAGACATGGGGAAATAGCTCTGTGGAGGGTTCCTTGAGGCTCCCCTGCATTGGGGGGAAGCCCTACCCGGGGTTTGGGGCCTAGGGCACTGTGGCCTCTTTCACTGACTTTCCAGGTATCACTTCCCAGCCCCTTGTGATTTTCAGCCAGATGCAGCCTTGCAGGGTCTCTTCCTTAGAGTCAAAAAAAGGTAGCCCAAGGGACTGCTTATTCAGTCTTCCCTGGTCGCAAGAGGTGTTTGGGCTGTGAAGACGCCAGAACAATGGCTCTGCTCCCAGGGCCTCAGTTTCCCCAGTCACAACAGACCTAGTCTCCCAGAGATCTCTGCTACAGAGCAGACATGGGGAAAAAGCGCTGTGGAGGGTGCTTTCAGGTTCCAGGCAACTGTCTCGAAGCCTTACCTGGGCTTTGGAGCCTAGGCACTGTGGCCTCTTTCACTGACTTTCCAGGTATCACTTCCCAGCCCCTTGTGATTTTCAGCCAGATGCAGCAGCCTTGCAGGGTCTCTTCCTTAGAGTCAAAAAAGGTTAGCCCAAGGGACTGCTTATTCAGTCTTCCCTGGTGCAAGAGGTGTTTGGCTGTGAAGACGCCAGAACAATGGCTCTGCTCCCAGGGCCTCAGTTTCCCAGTCAGAACAGACCTAGTCTCCCAGAGCTCTCTCTGCTACAGAGCAGACATGGGGAAAAAGCTCTGAGGAGGGTTCCTTCACGTTCCAGGGCACTGTCGAAGCCTTACCTGGGTTTGGAGCCTAGGCACTGTGGCCTCTTTCACTGACTTTCCAGGTATCACTTCCCCCCTAGCCCCTTGTGATTTTCAGCCAGATGCAGCCTTGCAGGGTCTCTTCCTTAGAGTCAAAAAAGGTAGCCCAAGGGACTGCTTATTCAGTCTTCCCTGGTGCAAGAGGTGTTTGGCTGTGAAGACGCCAGAACAATGGCTCTGCTCCCAGGGCCTCAGTTTCCCAGTCAGAACAGACCTAGTCTCCAGAGCTCTCTGCTACAGAGCAGACATGGGGAAATAGCTCTGAGGAGGGTTCCTTGAGGTTCCCTGGCACTGTCGAAGCCTTACCCGGGTGCTTGGAGCCTAGGCACTGTGGCCTCTTTCACTGACTTTCCAGGTATCACTTCCCAGCCCCTTGTGATTTTCAGCCAGATGCAGCCTTGCAGGGTCTCTTCTTCCTTAGAGTCAAAAAAGGTAGCCCAAGGATGACTGCTAGTATTCAGTCTTCCCTGGTGCAAGAGGTGTTTGGCTGTGAAGACGCCAGAACAATGGCTCTGCACTCCCAGGGCCTCAGTTTCCCAGTCAGAACAGACCATAGTCTCCAGAGCTCTCTGCTACAGAGCAGACATGGGGAAAAAGCGCTGAGGAGGGTGCCTTCACGTTCCAGGGCACTGTCGAAGCAGCCTTACCTGGGCTTTGGAAGCTAGGCACTGTGGCCTCTTTCACTGCTTTCCAGGTAATCACTTTCCCAGCCCCTTGTGATTTTCAGCCAGATGCAGCCTTGCAGGGTCTCTTCCTTTAGAGTTCAAAAAGGTTAGCCCAAGGGGACTGCTTATTCAGTCTTTCCTGGTGATGCAAGAGGTGTTTGGCTGTGAAGACGCCAGAACAATGGCTCTGCTCCCAGGGCCTCAGTTTCCCAGTCAGAACAGACCTAGTCTCCAGAGGCTCTCTTGCTACAGAGCAGACATGGGGAAAAAAAGCGCTGTGGAGGGTTCCTTTCACGTTCCCTGGGCACAGTCGAAGCCCTACCTGGGTTTGGAGGCCTAGGCACTGTGGCCTCTTTCACTGACTTTCCAGGTATCACTTCCCAGCCCCTTGTGCTTTTCAGCCAGATGCAGCCTTTGCAGGGTTCTCTTCCTTAGAGTCAAAAAAGGTAGCCCAAGGGACTGCTTATTCAGTCTTCCCTGGTGCAAGAGGTGTTTGGCTGTGAAGACGCCAGAACAATGGCTCTGCTCCCAGGGCCTCAGTTTCCCAGTCAGAACAGACCTAGTCTCCAGAGCTTCTCTGCTACAGAGCATGACATGGGGAAAAAAGCGCTGAGGAGGTGTTCCTTCACGTTCCAGGGCACTGTCGAAGCCTTACCTGGGCTTTGGGTGCCTAGGCACTGTGGCCTCTTTCACTGACTTTTCCAGGTATGGTATCACTTCCCAGCCCCCTTGTGATTTTTTGTCAGCCAGATGCAGCCTTGCAGGGTCTCTTCCTTAGAGTCAAAAAAAGTAGCCCAAGGGACTGCTTATTCAGTCTTCCCTGGTGCAAGAGGTGTTTGGCTGTGAAGACGCCAGAACAAATGGCTCTGCTGCTCCCAGGGCCTCTCAGTTTCCCAGTCAGAACAGGAACCTAGTCCTCCAGAGCTCTCTGCTACAGAGCAGACATGGGGAAAAAGCTTCTGAGGAGGGTTGCCTTCAGAGTTCCAGGGCTCTGTCGAAGCCATACCTGGGCTTTGGAACCTTAGGCACTGTGGCCTCTTTTTCACTGACTTTTCAGGTATCACTTCCCAGCCTTCTTGTGATTTTCAGCCAGATGCAGCCTTGCAGGGTCTCCTTCCTTAGACCCAAGGAGTCAAAAAAGTCTTTAGCCCAAGAAGACTGCTTATTCAGTCTTCCCTGGTGCAAGAGAGGTGTTTGGCTGTGAAGACGCCAGAAACAATGGCTCTGCTCCCAGGGCCTAGTTTCCCAGTCAGAACAGAACAGACCATGTCTCCAGTTCTCTGGGCTGAAATGGGGTACCGAGTTTTCTCTTTTTCCGCCTTAAGCTTCTGTGGAAGGAGGATTTTCCCTGGGTTTGGAGCCTAGCACGTGTGAGACCAATAGTCCTTGCAGATAGTTCTGGCACAGTTCCTTGATAGGGCGGGTTCTCTATTCCTTAGAGTCAAAAAAGTAAGCGCCAAGGGACTGCTTATTCAGTCTTCCCTGGTGTTGCAAGAGGGTGTTTGGCTGTGAAGGACGCCAGAACAATGGCTCTGCTCCCAGGCTCGCCTCAGTTTCCCCAGTCAGAACAGACCTAGTCTCCAGAGCTCTCTTGCTACAGAGCAGGACATGGGGAAAAAAGCGCTGTGGAGGGCCAAAACCTTCCACGTTCCCGGGACAACAACCGAAGCCTTCTACCTGCGGCTTGCTGGGGCCCAGGCACTGTGGAGTCACCTCATGTCACCTGACTTTTCCAGGTATCACCCCCCAACCCCTTGTGATTTGTCCATGCCCAGATGCAGCCAAAAGCAGGGTCTCCCAATCCAGTAGAGTTCAAAAAAAGTAGCCCAAGGGACTGCTTTATTTCAGTCTTTTCCCTTGGTGCAAGAGAGTGTGTATTGGACTGTGTGAAGACCCCAGACCACAATGGCTCTGCTTCCAGGGGTATCAGTTTCCGCAGCCAGAACAGTGACCTAGTCATCCAGAGCTCTCTGCTACAGAGCAGACATGGGGGAAATAAGCCGCTGAGGATGGTGCCTTCAACGTTCCAGGGCACTGTCGAAGCCTTACCCTTGGCTTTGGGGCCTAGGCACTGTGGCCTTCTTTTCACTGACTGTTCCAGGGTATCACTTCACAGCCCCTTGTGATTTACTTCAGCCAGATGGAGCCTTGCAGGGTCTCTTCCTTAGAGTCAAAAAAGGTAGCCCAAGGGACCTGCTTATTCAGTCCTTCCCTGGTGCAAGAGGTGTTTGGCTGTGAAGGACGCCAGAAAACAATGGCTCCTCCTACCCCCAACCCACCCCAGTTTCCCAGTCAGAACAGAACTAGTCTCCAGAGCTCTCCTGCTACAGAGCAGACATGTTGGGAAAAAGCGCCTGTGGATCGTGGAAAGTGTGACTTCAGGTTCCAGGGCACTGTCGAAGCCTTAACCTGGGCTTTGGAGCCTAGGCACTGTGGCCATCTTTCACTGAACTTTCCAGGTATCACTTCCCAGGCCCCTTGTGAATTTAAGGCTGATGCAGCCTGTGCAGGGTCACTCTTTCCTTAGACGTCAAAAAACAGGTAGCCCACGGGACTGCTTTATTCAGTCTTCCTGGTGCAAGAGTGTGTTTGGCAGTGAACGACGCCAGAACAATTGCTCTGCTCCCCCAGGCCTCAGTTTTCCCAGTCAGAAACAGACCTAGTCACCAGAGCTCTCTTGCTACAGAGCAGACATGTGGAGAAAAAAAGCGCTACGAAAGGTGCCTTTCACCACTTCCAGTGGGGGGGCATCTGTCGAAATGCCTTACCTGGGTGCTTTGGTTGCCTACGCACTGTGGCCTCTGTCACTGACTTTCCAACGTAATCACTTCCCAGCCCAATTGTGATTTTCAGCCAGATGCAGCCTTTGCAGGGACTCTATTCCTTAGAGTCAAAAAAGGGCCCAGCCCCAAGGGACTGCTTATTCAAGTCTTCCCTGGTGCAAGAGAATGTTTTGGCTGTGAAGACGCCAGAACAATAGGTCTCTGCTCCAACCAGGGCCTCAGTTTCCCACTCAGAACAAACCTAGTCTTCCAGAAGCTCTCTGCTACAGAGCAGACTCATGCTCAGTAAATAGCTTATGAGGAGGGTTTCTTGGTCGGCTCCCTGCCCTCTGGGGAAGCCCTTACCCTGGGTGCTGGGGCCTAGGCACTGGTGGCCCATTTTTTCAATGACTTTCCGGTATTCACTTCCCCTTCCCTTGTGGATTTTCCAGCCAGGTGCAGCTCTTGCAGGGTTCTCTTCCTTAGAGTCAAAAAAGGTAGCCCAAGGGACTGCTTATTCAGTTCTTCCCTGGGTGCAAGAGGTGTTTGGGGCTGTGAAGACGCCAGAACAATGGCTCTGCTTCCCAGGGCCTCAGTTTCCCAGTCAGAACAGAGCTAGTCTCCAGAGCTCTTCTGCTACAGAGCAGACATGTGGAAAAAGCGACTGTGGGAGGGTGCCTTCTCGACGTTCCAGGGCACTGTCACGAAGCCTTACCTGTGCTGTGGAGCCTAGGCACTTGTGGCCTCGTCTTTCAGCTGGACGTTTCCAGGTTGTCACATCCCAGCCCCTTGTGATTTTCAGTAGGCACTGTGGCCTCTTTCACTGACTTTCCAGGTATCACTTCCCAGCCCCTTGTGATTTTTCAGCCAGATGCAGCCTTGCAGGGTCTCTTCTTCCTTAGAGTCAAAAAAGGTAGCCCAAGGGACTGCTTATTCATCTTCCCTGGTGCAAGAGGTGTTTGGCTGTGAAGACGCCAGAACAATGGCTCTGCTCCCCAGGGCCTCACAGTTTCCCAGTCAGAACAGACCTAGTCTCCAGAGCTCTCTGCTACAGAGCAGACATGGGGAAATAGCGCTGTGGAGGGTGCCCTTCACGTTCCAGCCTTGTCGAAGCCCTACCTGGGCTTTGGAGCCTAGGCACTGTGGCCTCTTTCACTGACTTTCCAGGTATCACTTCCCAGCCCCTTGTGATTTTCAGCCAGATGCAGCCTTGCAGGGTCTCTTCCTTAGAGTCAAAAAAGGTAGCCCAAGGGACTGCTTATTCAGTCTTCCCTGGTGCAAGAGGTGTTTGGCTGTGAAGACGCCAGAACAATGGCTCTGCTCCCAGGGCCTCAGTTTCCCAGTCAGAACAGACCTAGTCTCCAGAGCTCTCTGCTACAGAGCAGACATGGGGAAATAGCTCTGAGGAGGGTGCCTTCAGGCTTCCCAGGCCTTGGGAAGCCCTACCCGGGTGCTGGAGCCTAGGCACTGTGGCCTCTTTCACTGACTTTCCAGGTATCACTTCCCAGCCCCTTGTGATTTTCAGCCAGATGCAGCCTTGCAGGGTCTCTTCCTTAGAGTCAAAAAAGGTAGCCCAAGGGACTGCTTATTCAGTCTTCCCTGGTGCAAGAGGTGTTTGGCTGTGAAGACGCCAGAACAATGGCTCTGCTCCCAGGGCCTCAGTTTCCCAGTCAGAACAGACCTAGTCTCCAGAGCTCTCTGCTACAGAGCAGACATGGGGAAAAAGCGCTGTGGAGGGTGCCTTCACGTTCCAGGGCACTGTCGAAGCCTTACCTGGGCTTTGGAGCCTAGGCACTGTGGCCTCTTTCACTGACTTTCCAGGTATCACTTCCCAGCCCCTTGTGATTTTCAGCCAGATGCAGCCTTGCAGGGTCTCTTCCTTAGAGTCAAAAAAGGTAGCCCAAGGGACTGCTTATTCAGTCTTCCCTGGTGCAAGAGGTGTTTGGGCTGTGAAGACGCCAGAACAATGGCTCTGCTCCCAGGGCCTCAGTTTTCCCCAGTCAGAACAGACCTAGTCTCCAGAGCTCTCTGCTACAGAGCAGACATGGGGAAAAAGCGCTCTGTTGAGGCTCCCTGGGCACTGTCGAAGCCCTACCCGGTGCTGGGGCCTTTGGAGCCTAGGCACTGTGGCTTCTTTTCACTTTTCCAGGTATGTGAAGAGCCAGATGCAGCCTTGCAATGGTCTCTGCTCCTTAGTCAAAAAAGGTAGCCCAAGGGACTGCTTAGTTTCAGTCTTCCCTGGTGCAGAACAAGACCTAACAATGGCTCTGCAGAGGGCTCAGTTTCTACAGAGCAGACCTAGTCTCCATGGGGAAAGCAGCTCTGAGGAGGGTGCCTTGAGGCTCCAGGCCTTGGGGAAGCCTTACCCGGGTGCTTGGAGCCTAGGCACTGTGGCCTCTTTCACTGACTTTCCAGGTATCACTTCCCAGCCCCTTTGTGATTTTCAGCCAGATGCAGCCTTGCAGGGTCTCTTCCTTAGAGTCAAAAAAGGTAGCCCAAGGGACTGCTTATTCAGTCTTCCCTGGTGCAAGAGGTGTTTGGCTGTGAAGACGCCAGAACAATGGCTCTGCTCCCAGGGCCTCAGTTTCCCAGTCAGAACAGACCTAGTCTCCAGAGCTCTCTGCTACAGAGCAGACATGGGGAAAAAGCTCTGAGGAGGGTGCCTTCAGGTTCCAGGCCACTGTCGAAGCCTTACCTGGGCTTTGGAGCCTAGGCACTGTGGCCTCTTTCACTGACTTTCCAGGTATCACTTCCCAGCCCCTTGTGATTTTCAGCCAGATGCAGCCTTGCAGGGTCTCTTCCTTAGAGTCAAAAAAAGGTAGCCCAAGGGACTGCTTATTCAGTCTTCCCTGGTGCAAGAGGTGTTTGGCTGTGAAGACGCCAGAACAATGGCTCTGCTCCCAGGGCCTCAGTTTCCCAGTCAGAACAGACCTAGTCTCCAGAGCTCTCTGCTACAGAGCAGACATGGGGAAAAAGCTCTGTGGAGGGTGCCTTCACGTTCCAGGGCACTGTCGAAGCCTTACCTGGGCTTTGGAGCCTAGGCACTGTGGCCTCTTTCACTGACTTTCCAGGTATCACTTCCCAGCCCCTTGTGATTTTCAGCCAGATGCAGCCTTGCAGGGTCTCTTCCTTAGAGTCAAAAAAGGTAGCCCAAGGGACTGCTTATTCAGTCTTCCCTGGTGCAAGAGGTGTTTGGCTGTGAAGACGCCAGAACAATGGCTCTGCTCCCAGGGCCTCAGTTTCCCAGTCAGAACAGACCTAGTCTCCAGAGCTCTCTGCTACAGAGCAGACATGGGGAAAAAGCGCTGTGGAGGGTGCCTTCACGTTTCCAGGGCACTGTCGAAGCCTTACCTGGGCTTTGGAGCCTAGGCACTGTGGCCTCTTTCACTGACTTTCCAGGTATCACTTCCCAGCCCCTTGTGATTTTCAGCCAGATGCAGCCTTGCAGGGTCTCTTCCTTAGAGTCAAAAAAAGCTCTGAGGAGGGTGCCTTCAAGTTCCAGGGCACTGTCGAAGCCTTACCTGGGCTTTGGAGCCTAGTCACTGTGGCCTCTTTCACTGACTTTCCAGGTATCACTTCCCAGCCCCTTGTAATTTTCAGCCAGATGCAGCCTTGTAGGGTCTCTTCCTTAGAGTCAAAAAAGGTAGCCCAAGGGACTGCTTATTCAGTTTTCCCTGCTTTAATAGGTGTTTGGCTGTGAAGACGCCAGAACAATGGCTCTGCTCCCAGGGCCTCAGTTTCCCAGTCAGAACAGACCTAGTCTCCAGAGCTCTCTGCTACAGAGCAGACATGGGGAAAAAGCGTTGTGGAGGGTGCCTTCATGTTCCAGGGCACTGTCGAAGCCTTACCTGGGCTTTGGAGCCTAGGCACTCTGGCCTCTTTCACTGACTTTCCAGGTATCACTTCCCAGGCCCTTGTGATTTTCAGCCAGATGCAGCCTTGCAGGGTCTCTTCCTTTGAGTCAATATAGGTAGTCCAAGGGACTGCTTATTCAGTTTTCCCTGCTGCAAGTGGTGTTTGGCTGTGAAGTCGCCAGAACAATGGCTCTGTTCCCAGGCCCTCAGTTTCCCAGTCAAAACAGACCTAGTCTCCAGAGCTCTCTGCTACAGAGCAGACATGGGGAAATTGCTCTGAGAAGGGTTCCTTGAGGCTCCCTGTCTTGGGGAAGCCCTACCTGGGTGCTGGGGCCTAGGCACTGTGGCCTCTTTCACTGACTTTCCAGGTATCACTTTCCAGCCCCATGTGATTTTCAGCCAGATGCAGCCTTGCAGGGTCTCTTCCTTAGAGTCAAAAAAGGTAGCCCAAGGGACTGCTTATTCAGTCTTCCCTGGTACAAGTGCTGTTTGGCTGTGAAGACGCAGAACAATGGCTCTGCACCCATGGCCTAAGATTCCCAGTCAGAAGAGATCTATCCTCCAGAGCTCTCTACTAGAGAACAGACATGGGGAAATAGCTCTGAGGAGGGTTCCTTGAGGCTCCCTGCCTTGGGGAAGCCCTACCTGGGCTTCGGAGCCTAGGCACTGTGGCCTCTTTCACTGACTTTCCAGGTATCACTCCCCAGCCCCTTGTGATTTTCAGCCGGATGCAGCCTTGCAGGGTCTCTTCCTTAGAGTCAAAAAAGGTAGCCCAAGGGACTGCTTACTCAGTCTTCCCTGGTGCAAGAGGTGTTTGGCTGTGAAGACGCCAGAACAATGGCTCTGCTCCCAGGGCCTCAGTTTCCCAGTCAGAACAGACCTAGTCTCCAGAGCTCTCTGCTACAGAGCAGACATGGGGAAAAAGCGCTGTGGAGGGTGCCTTCACGTTCCAGGGCACTGTCGAAGCCTTACCTGGGCTTTGGAGCCTAGGCACTGTGGCCTCTTTCACTGACTTTCCAGGTATCACTTCCCAGCCCCTTGTGATTTTCAGCCAGATGCAGCCTTGCAGGGTCTCTTCCTTAGAGTCAAAAAAGGTAGCCCAAGGGACTGCTTACTCAGTCTTCCCTGGTGCAAGAGGTGTTTGGCTGTGAAGACGCCAGAACAATGGCTCTGCTCCCAGGGCCTCAGTTTCCCAGTCAGAACAGACCTAGTCTCCAGAGCTCTCTGCTACAGAACAGACATGCGGAAATAGCTCTGAGGAGGGTTCCTTGAGGCTCCCTGCCTTCGGGAAGCCCTACCTGGTCTTTGGAGCCTAGGCACTGTGGCCTCTTTCACTGACTTTCCAGGTATCACTTCCCAGCCCCTTGTGATTTTCAGCCAGATGCAGCCTTGCAGGGTCTCTTCCTTAGAGTCAAAAAAGGTAGCCCAAGGGACTGCTTATTCAGTCTTCCCTGGTGCAAGAGGTGTTTGGCTGTGAAGACGCCAGAACAATGGCTCTGCTCCCAGGGCCTCAGTTTCCCAGTCAGAACAGACCTAGTCTCCAGAGCTCTCTGCTACAGAGCAGACATGGGGAAAAAGCGCTGTGGAGGGTGCCTTCACGTTCCAGGGCACTGTCGAAGCCTTACCTGGGCTTTGGAGCCTAGGCACTGTGGCCTCTTTCACTGACTTTCCAGGTATCACTTCCCAGCCCCTTGTGATTTTCAGCCAGATGCAGCCTTGCAGGGTCTCTTCCTTAGAGTCAAAAAAGGTAGCCCAAGGGACTGCTTATTCAGTCTTCCCTGGTGCAAGAGGTGTTTGGCTGTGAAGACGCCAGAACAATGGCTCTGCTCCCAGGGCCTCAGTTTCCCAGTCAGAACAGACCTAGTCTCCAGAGCTCTCTGCTACAGAACAGACATGGGGAAATAGCTCTGAGGAGGGTTCCTTGAGGCTCCCTGCCTTGGGGAAGCCCTACCTGGTCTTTGGAGCCTAGGCACTGTGGCCTCTTTCACTGACTTTCCAGGTATCACTTCCCAGCCCCTTGTGATTTTCAGCCAGATGGAGTCTTGCAGGGTCTCTTCCTTATAGTCAAAAAAGGTAGCCCAAGGGACTGATTATTCAGTCTTCCCTGGTGCAAGAGGTGTTTGGCTGTGAAGACGCCAGAACAATGGCTTTGCTCCCAGGGCCTCAGTTTCCCTGTCAGAAAAGACCTAGTCTCCAGAGCTCTCTGCTTCAGAGCTGACATGGGGAAAAAACGCTGTGGAGGGTGGCTTCACGTTCCAGGCACTGTCGATGCCTTACCTGGGCTTTGGAGCCTAGGCACTGTGGCCTCTTTCACTGACTTTCCAGGTATCACTTCCCAGCCCCTTGTGATTTTCAGCCAGATGCAGCCTTGCAGGGTCTCTTCCTTAGAGTCAAAAAAGGTAGCCCAAGGGACTGCTTATTCAGTCTTCCCTGGTGCAAGTGGTGTTTGGCTGTGAAGACGCCAGAACAATGGCTCTGCTCCCAGGGCCTCAGTTTCCCAGTCAGAACAGACCTAGTCTCCAGAGCTCTCTGCTACAGAGCAGACATGGGGAAAAAACGCTGTGGAGGGTGCCTTCACATTCCAGGGCACTGTCGAAGCCTTACCTGGGCTTTGGAGCCTAGGCACTGTGGCCTCTTTCACTGACTTTCCAGGTATCACTTCCCAAGCCCCTGTGATTTTCAGCCAGATGCAGCCTTGCAGGGTCTCTTCCTTAGAGTCAAAAAAGGTAGCCCAAGGGACTGCTTACTCAGTCTTCCCTGGTGCAAGAGGTGTTTGGCTGTGAAGACGCCAGAACAATGGCTCTGCTCCCAGGGCCTCAGTTTCCCAGTCAGAACAGACCTAGTCTCCAGAGCTCTCTGCTACAGAGCAGACATGGGGAAAAAGCTCTGTGGAGGGTGCCTTCACGTTCCAGGGCACTGTGGAAGCCTTACCTGGGCTTTGGAGCCTAGGCACTGTGGCCTCTTTCACTGACTTTCCAGGTATCACTTCCCAGCCCCTTGTGATTTTCAGCCAGATGCAGCCTTGCAGGGTCTCTTCCTTAGAGTCAAAAAAGGTAGCCCAAGGGACTGCTTATTCAGTCTTCCCTGGTGCAAGAGGTGTTTGGCTGTGAAGACGCCAGAACAATGGCTCTGCTCCCAGGGCCTCAGTTTCCCAGTCAGAACAGACCTAGTCTCCAGAGCTCTCTGCTACAGAGCAGACATGGGGAAAAAGCTCTGAGGAGGGTTCCTTGAGGCTCCCTGGCACTGTCGAAAGCCTTACCTGGGCTTTGGAGCCTAGGCACTGTGGCCTCTTTCACTGACTTTCCAGGTATCACTTCCCAGCCCCTTGTGATTTTCAGCCAGATGCAGCCTTGCAGGGTCTCTTCCTTAGAGTCAAAAAAGGTAGCCCAAGGGACTGCTTATTCAGTCTTCCCTGGTGCAAGAGGTGTTTGGCTGTGAAGACGCCAGAACAATGGCTCTGCTCCCAGGGCCTCAGTTTCCCAGTCAGAACAGACCTAGTCTCCAGAGCTCTCTGCTACAGAGCAGACATGGGGAAAAAGCGCTGTGGAGGGTGCCTTCACGTTCCCAGGGCACTGTCGAAGCCTTACCTGGGCTTTGGAGCCTAGGCACTGTGGCCTCTTTCACTGACTTTCCAGGTATCACTTCCCAGCCCCTTGTGATTTTCAGCCAGATGCAGCCTTGCAGGGTCTCTTCCTTAGAGTCAAAAAAGGTAGCCCAAGGGACTGCTTATTCAGTCTTCCCTGGTGCAAGAGGTGTTTGGCTGTGAAGACGCCAGAACAATGGCTCTGCTCCCAGGGCCTCAGTTTCCCAGTCAGAACAGACCTAGTCTCCAGAGCTCTCTGCTACAGAGCAGACATGGGGAAAAAGCGCTGTGGAGGGTGCCTTCACGTTCCAGGGCACTGTCGAAGCCTTACCTGGGCTTTGGAGCCTAGGCACTGTGGCCTCTTTCACTGACTTTCCAGGTATCACTTCCCAGCCCCTTGTGATTTTCAGCCAGATGCAGCCTTGCAGGGTCTCTTCCTTAGAGTCAAAAAAGGTAGCCCAAGGGACTGCTTATTCAGTCTTCCCTGGTGCAAGAGGTGTTTGGCTGTGAAGACGCCAGAACAATGGCTCTGCTCCCAGGGCCTCAGTTTCCCAGTCAGAACAGACCTAGTCTCCAGAGCTCTCTGCTACAGAGCAGACATGGGGAAAAATAGCTGTGGGAGGGTTCCCTTCACGTTCCTGCCACTGTCGAAGCCTTACCTGGGCTTTGGAGCCTAGGCACTGTGGCCTCTTTCACTGACTTTCCAGGTATCACTTCCCAGCCCCTTGTGATTTTCAGCAGATGCAGCCTTGCAGGGTCTCTTCCTTAGAGTCAAAAAAGGTAGCCCAAGGGACTGCTTATTCAGTCTTCCCTGGTGCAAGAGGTGTTTGGCTGTGAAGACGCCAGAACAATGGCTCTGCTCCCAGGGCCTCAGTTTCCCAGTCAGAACAGACCTAGTCTCCAGAGCTCTCTGCTACAGAGCAGACATGGGGAAATAGCTCTGAGGAGGGTTTCTTCACGTTCCAGGGCGCTGTCGAAGCCTTACCTGGGCTTTGGATCCTAGGCACTGTGGCCTGTTTCACTCACTTTTCAGGTATCACTTCCCAGCCCCTTGTGATTTTTCAGCAATGTAGCCTTGCAGGGTCTCTTCCTTAGAGTCAAAAAAGTTAGCCCAAGGGGAACTACTTATTCAGTCTTCCCTGGTGCAAGAGGTGTTTGGCTGTAAAGACGCCAGAACAATGGCTCTGCTCCCAGGGCCTCAGTTTCCCTGTCAGAAAAGACCTAGTCTCCAGACCTCTCTACTACATAGCAGACATGGGGAAATAGCTCTGAGGAGGGTGCCTTCAAGTTCCAGGGCACTGTCGAAGCCTTACCTGGGCTTTGGAGCCTAGTCACTGTGGCCTCTTTCACTGACTTTCCAGGTATCACTTCCCAGCCCCTTGTAATTTTCAGCCAGATGCAGCCTTGTAGGGTCTCTTCCTTAGAGTCAAAAAAGGTAGCCCAAGGGACTGCTTATTCAGTTTTCCCTGCTTTAATAGGTGTTTGGCTGTGAAGACGCCAGAACAATGGCTCTGCTCCCAGGGCCTCAGTTTCCCAGTCAGAACAGACCTAGTCTCCAGAGCTCTCTGCTACAGAGCAGACATGGGGAAAAAGCGTTGTGGAGGGTGCCTTCATGTTCCAGGGCACTGTCGAAGCCTTACCTGGGCTTTGGAGCCTAGGCACTGTGGCCTCTTTCACTGACTTTCCAGGTATCACTTCCCAGCCCCTTGTGATTTTCAGCCAGATGCAGCCTTGCAGGGTCTCTTCCTTAGAGTCAAAAAAGGTAGCCCAAGGGACTGCTTATTCAGTCTTCCCTGGTGCAAGAGGTGTTTGGCTGTGAAGACGCCAGAACAATGGCTCTGCTCCCAGGGCCTCAGTTTCCCAGTCAGAACAGACCTAGTCTCCAGAGCTCTCTGCTACAGAGCAGACATGGGGAAAAAGCGCTGTGGAGGGTGCCTTCACGTTCCAGGGCACTGTCGAAGCCTTACCTGGGCTTTGGAGCCTAGGCACTGTGGCCTCTTTCACTGACTTTCCAGGTATCACTTCCCAGCCCCTTGTGATTTTCAGCCAGATGCAGCCTTGCAGGGTCTCTTCCTTAGAGTCAAAAAAGGTAGCCCAAGGGACTGCTTATTCAGTCTTCCCTGGTGCAAGAGGTGTTTGGCTGTGAAGACGCCAGAACAATGGCTCTGCTCCCAGGGCCTCAGTTTCCCAGTCAGAACAGACCTAGTCTCCAGAGCTCTCTGCTACAGAGCAGACATGGGGAAAAAGCGCTGTGGAGGGTGCCTTCACGTTCCAGGGCACTGTCGAAGCCTTACCTGGGCTTTGGAGCCTAGGCACTGTGGCCTCTTTCACTGACTTTCCAGGTATCACTTCCCAGCCCCTTGTGATTTTCAGCCAGATGCAGCCTTGCAGGGTCTCTTCCTTAGAGTCAAAAAAGGTAGCCCAAGGGACTGCTTATTCAGTCTTCCCTGGTGCAAGAGGTGTTTGGCTGTGAAGACGCCAGAACAATGGCTCTGCTCCCAGGGCCTCAGTTTCCCAGTCAAAACAGACCTAGTCTCCAGAGCTCTCTCTGCTACAGAGCAGACATGGGGAAATTGCTCTGAGGAGGGTTCCTTCAGGTTCCCTGGCACTGTCGAAGCCCTACCCGGGCTTTGGGGCCTAGGCACTGTGGCCTCTTTCACTGACTTTCCAGGTATCACTTCCCAGCCCCTTGTGATTTTCAGCCAGATGCAGCCTTGCAGGGTCTCTTCCTTAGAGTCAAAAAAGGTAGCCCAAGGGACTGCTTATTCAGTCTTCCCTGGTGCAAGAGGTGTTTGGCTGTGAAGACGCCAGAACAATGGCTCTGCTCCCAGGGCCTCAGTTTCCCAGTCAGAACAGACCTAGTCTCCAGAGCTCTCTGCTACAGAGCAGACATGGGGAAAAAGCGCTGTGGAGGGTGCCTTCACGTTCCAGGGCACTGTCGAAACCTTACCTGGGCTTTGGAGCCTAGGCACTGTGGCCTCTTTCACTGACTTTCCAGGTATCACTTCCCAGCCCCTTGTGATTTTCAGCCAGATGCAGCCTTGCAGGGTCTCTTCCTTAGAGTCAAAAAAGGTAGCCCAAGGGACTGCTTATTCAGTCTTCCCTGGTGCAAGAGGTGTTTGGCTGTGAAGACGCCAGAACAATGGCTCTGCTCCCAGGGCCTCAGTTTCCCAGTCAGAACAGACCTAGTCTCCAGAGCTCTCTGCTACAGAGCAGACATGGGGAAAAAGCTCTGAGGAGGGTTCCTTGAGGCTCCCTGCCTTGGGGAAGCCCTACCTGGGCTTTGGAGCCTAGGCACTGTGGCCTCTTTCACTGACTTTCCAGGTATCACTTCCCAGCCCCTTGTGATTTTCAGCCCAGATGCAGCCTTGCAGGGTCTCTTCCTTAGAGTCAAAAAAGGTAGCCCAAGGGACTGCTTATTCAGTCTTCCCTGGTGCAAGAGGTGTTTGGCTGTGAAGACGCCAGAACAATGGCTCTGCTCCCAGGGCCTCAGTTTCCCAGTCAGAAAGACCTAGTCTCCAGAGCTCTCTGCTACAGAGCAGACATGGGGAAAAAAGCTCTGTGGAGGGTGGCTTCACGTTCCAGGCACTGTCGAAGCCTTACCTGGGCTTTGGAGCCTAGGCACTGTGGCCTCTTTCACTGACTTTCCAGGTATCACTTCCCAGCCCCTTGTGATTTTCAGCCAGATGCAGCCTTGCAGGGTCTCTTCCTTAGAGTCAAAAAAGGTAGCCCAAGGGACTGCTTATTCAGTCTTCCCTGGTGCAAGAGGTGTTTGGGCTGTGAAGACGCCAGAACAATGGCTCTGCTCCCAGGGCCTCAGTTTCCCAGTCAGAACAGACCTAGTCTCCAGAGCTCTCTGCTACAGAGCAGACATGGGGAAAAAGCGCTGTGGAGGGTGCCTTCACGTTCCAGGGCACTGTCGAAGCCTTACCTGGGCTTTGGAGCCTAGGCACTGTGGCCTCTTTCACTGACTTTCCAGGTATCACTTCCCAGCCCCTTGTGATTTTCAGCCAGATGCAGCCTTGCAGGGTCTCTTCCTTAGAGTCAAAAAAGGTAGCCCAAGGGACTGCTTACTCAGTCTTCCCTGGTGCAAGAGGTGTTTGGCTGTGAACACGCCAGAACAATGGCTCTGCTCCCAGGGCCTCAGTTTCCCAGTCAGAACAGACCTAGTCTCCAGAGCTCTCTGCTACAGAGCAGACATGGGGAAAAAAAGCGCTGTGGAGGGTGCCTTCACGTTCCAGGGCACTGTCGAAACCTTACCTGGGCTTTGGAGCCTAGGCACTGTGGCCTATTTCACTGACTTTCCAGGTATCACTTCCCAGCCCCTTGTGATTTTCAGCCAGATGCAGCCTTGCAGGGTCTCTTCCTTACAGTCAAAAAAGGTAGCCCAAGGGACTGCTTATTCAGTCTTCCCTGGTGCAAGAGGTGTTTGGCTGTGAAGACGCCAGAACAATGGCTCTGCTCCCAGGGCCTCAGTTTCCCAGTCAGAACAGACCTAGTCTCCAGAGCTCTCTGCTACAGAACAGACATGGGGAAATAGCTCTGAGGAGGGTTCCTTGAGGCTCCCTGCCTTGGGGAAGCCCTACCTGGTCTTTGGAGCCTAGGCACTGTGGCCTCTTTCACTGACTTTCCAGGTATCACTTCCCAGCCCCTTGTGATTTTCAGCCAGATGCAGCCTTGCAGGGTCTCTTCCTTAGAGTCAAAAAAGGTAGCCCAAGGGACTGCTTATTCAGTCTTCCCTGGTGCAAGAGGTGTTTGGCTGTGAAGACGCCAGAACAATGGCTCTGCTCCCAGGGCCTCAGTTTCCCTGTCAGAACAGACCTAGTCTCCAGAGCTCTCTGCTACAGAGCAGACATGGGGAAAAAACGCTGTGGAGGGTGGCTTCACGTTCCAGGCACTGTCGAAGCCTTACCTGGGCTTTGGAGCCTAGGCACTGTGGCCTCTTTCACTGACTTTCCAGGTATCACTTCCCAGCCCCTTGTGATTTTCAGCCAGATGCAGCCTTGCAGGGTCTCTTCCTTAGAGTCAAAAAAAGGTAGCCCCAAGGGACTGCTTATTCAGTCTTCCCTGGTGCAAGAGGTGTTTGGCTGTGAAGACGCCAGAACAATGGCTCTGCTCCCAGGGCCTCAGTTTCCCAGTCAGAACAGACCTAGTCTCCAGAGCTCTCTGCTACAGAACAGACATGGGGAAATAGCTCTGAGGAGGGTTCCTTGAGGCTCCCTGCCTTGGGGAAGCCCTACCTGGTGCTTTGGCCTAGGCACTGTGGCTTCTTTCACTGACTTTCCAGGTATCACTTCCCAGCCCCTTGTGATTTTCAGCCAGATGCAGCCTTGCAGGGTCTCTTCCTTAGAGTCAAAAAAGGTAGCCCAAGGGACTGCTTATTCAGTCTTCCCTGGTGCAAGAGGTGTTTGGCTGTGAAGACGCCAGAACAATGGCTCTGCTCCCAGGGCCTCAGTTTCCCAGTCAGAACAGACCTAGTCTCCAGAGCTCTCTGCTACAGAGCAGACATGGGGAAAATAGCTCTGAGGAGGGTTTCTTCACGTTCCAGGGCGCTGTCGAAGCCTTACCTGGGCTTTGGATCCTAGGCACTGTGGCCTCTTTCACTGACTTTTCAGGTATCACTTCCCAGCCCCTTGTGATTTTCAGCAGATGTAGCCTTGCAGGGTCTCTTCCTTAGAGTCAAAAAAGTTAGCCCAAGGGACTGCTTATTCAGTCTTCCCTGGTGCAAGAGGTGTTTGGCTGTGAAGACGCCCAGAACAATGGCTCTGCTCCCAGGGCCTCAGTTTCCCTGTCAGAAAAGACCTAGTCTCCAGAGCTCTCTACTACATAGCAGACATGGGGAAATAGCTCTGAGGAGGGTGCTTTCAAGTTCCAGGGCACTGTCGAAGCCTTACCTGGGCTTTGGAGCCTAGTCACTGTGGCCTCTTTCACTGACTTTCCAGGTATCACTTCCCAGCCCCTTGTAATTTTCAGCCAGATGCAGCCTTGTAGGGTCTCTTCCTTAGAGTCAAAGAAGGTAGCCCAAGGGACTGCTTATTCAGTCTTCCCTGCTTTAATAGGTATTTGGCTGTGAAGACGCCAGAACAATGGCTCTGCTCCCAGGGCCTCAGTTTCCCAGTCAGAACAGACCTAGTCTCCAGAGCTCTCTGCTACAGAGCAGACATGGGGAAAAAGCGTTGTGGAGGGTGCCTTCATGTTCCAGGGCACTGTCGAAGCCTTACCTGGGCTTTGGAGCCTAGGCACTGTGGCCTCTTTCACTGACTTTCCAGGTATCACTTCCCAGCCCTTGTGATTTTCAGCCAGATGCAGCCTTGCAGGGTCTCTTCCTTAGAGTCAAAAAAGGTAGTCCAAGGGACTGCTTATTCAGTCTTCCCTGGTGCAAGAGGTGTTTGGCTGTGAAGACGCCAGAACAATGGCTCTGCTCCCAGGGCCTCAGTTTCCCTGTCAGAACAGACCTAGTCTCCAGAGCTCTCTGCTACAGAGCAGACATGGGGAAAAAGCGCTGTGGAGGGTGCCTTCACGTTCCAGGGCACTGTCGAAGCCTTACCTGGGCTTTGGATCCTAGGCACTGTGGCCTCTTTCACTGACTTTCCAGGTATCACTTCCCAGCCCCTTGTGATTTTCAGCCAGATGCAGCCTTGCAGGGTCTCTTCCTTAGAGTCAAAAAAGGTAGCCCAAGGGACTGCTTATTCAGTCTTCCCTGGTGCAAGAGGTGTTTGGCTGTGAAGACGCCAGAACAATGGCTCTGCTCCCAGGGCCTCAGTTTCCCAGTCAGAACAGACCTAGTCTCCAGAGCTCTCTGCTACAGAGCAGACATGGGGAAATAGCTCTGAGGAGGGTTCCTTGAGGCTCCCTGCACTTGGGGAAGCCCTACCTGGGGTGCTTTGGAGCCTAGGCACTGTGGCCTCTTTCACTGACTTTCCAGGTATCACTTCCCAGCCCCTTGTGATTTTCAGCCAGATGCAGCCTTGCAGGGTCTCTTCCTTAGAGTCAAAAAAGGTAGCCCAAGGGACTGCTTATTCAGTCTTCCCTGGTGCAAGAGGTGTTTGGCTGTGAAGACGCCAGAACAATGGCTCTGCTCCCAGGGCCTCAGTTTCCCAGTCAGAACAGACCTAGTCTCCAGAGCTCTCTGCTACAGAGCAGACATGGGGAAAAAGCGCTGTGGAGGGTGCCTTCACGTTCCAGGGCACTGTCGAAGCCTTACCTGGGCTTTGGAGCCTAGGCACTGTGGCCTCTTTCACTGACTTTCCAGGTATCACTTCCCAGCCCCTTGTGATTTTCAGCCAGATGCAGCCTTGCAGGGTCTCTTCCTTAGAGTCAAAAAAGGTAGCCCAAGGGACTGCTTATTCAGTCTTCCCTGGTGCAAGAGGTGTTTGGCTGTGAAGACGCCAGAACAATGGCTCTGCTCCCAGGGCCTCAGTTTCCCAGTCAGAACAGACCTAGTCTCCAGAGCTCTCTGCTACAGAGCAGACATGGGGAAAAAAGCGCTGTGGAGGGTGCCTTCACGTTCCAGGGCACTGTCGAAGCCTTACCTGGGCTTTGGAGCCTAGGCACTGTGGCCTCTTTCACTGACTTTCCAGGTATCACTTCCCAGCCCCTTGTGATTTTCAGCCAGATGCAGCCTTGCAGGGTCTCTTCCTTAGAGTCAAAAAAGGTAGCCCAAGGGACTGCTTATTCAGTCTTCCCTGGTGCAAGAGGTGTTTTGGCTGTGAAGACGCCAGAACAATGGCTCTGCTCCCAGGGCCTCAGTTTCCCAGTCAGAACAGACCTAGTCTCCAGAGCTCTCTGCTACAGAGCAGACATGGGGAAAAAGCGCTCTGAGGAGGGTGCCTTCACGTTCCAGGGCACTGTCGAAGCCTTACCTGGGCTTTGGAGCCTAGGCACTGTGGCCTCTTTCACTGACTTTCCAGGTATCACTTCCCAGCCCCTTGTGATTTTCAGCCAGATGCAGCCTTGCAGGGTCTCTTCCTTAGAGTCAAAAAAAGGTAGCCCAAGGGACTGCTTATTCAGTCTTCCCTGGTGCAAGAGGTGTTTGGCTGTGAAGACGCCAGAACAATGGCTCTGCTCCCAGGGCCTCAGTTTCCCAGTCAGAACAGACCTAGTCTCCAGAGCTCTCTGCTACAGAGCAGACATGGGGAAAAAGCGCTGTGGAGGGTGCCTTGAGGCTTCCAGGGCACTGTCGAAGCCTTACCTGGGCTTTGGGGCCTAGGCACTGTGGCCTCTTTCACTGACTTTCCAGGTATCACTTCCCAGCCCCTTGTGATTTTCAGCCAGATGCAGCCTTGCAGGGTCTCTTCCTTAGAGTCAAAAAAGGTAGCCCAAGGGACTGCTTATTCAGTCTTCCCTGGTGCAAGAGGTGTTTGGCTGTGAAGACGCCAGAACAATGGCTCTGCTCCCAGGGCCTCAGTTTCCCAGTCAGAACAGACCTAGTCTCCAGAGCTCTCTGCTACAGAGCAGACATGGGGAAAAAACGCTGTGGAGGGTGCCTTCACGTTCCAGGGCACTGTCGAAGCCTTACCTGGGCTTTGGAGCCTAGGCACTGTGGCCTCTTTCACTGACTTTCCAGGTATCACTTCCCAGCCCCTTGTGATTTTCAGCCAGATGCAGCCTTGCAGGGTCTCTTCCTTAGAGTCAAAAAAAGGTAGCCCAAGGGACTGCTTATTCAGTCTTCCCTGGTGCAAGAGGTGTTTGGCTGTGAAGACGCCAGAACAATGGCTCTGCTCCCAGGGCCTCAGTTTCCCAGTCAGAACAGACCTAGTCTCCAGAGCTCTCTGCTACAGAGCAGACATGGGGAAAAAGCGCTGTGGAGGGTGCCTTCACGTTCCAGGGCACTGTCGAAGCCCTTACCTGGGCTTTGGAGCCTAGGCACTGTGGCCTCTTTCACTGACTTTCCAGGTATCACTTCCCAGCCCCTTGTGATTTTCAGCCAGATGCAGCCTTGCAGGGTCTCTTCCTTAGAGTCAAAAAAGGTAGCCCAAGGGACTGCTTATTCAGTCTTCCCTGGTGCAAGAGGTGTTTGGCTGTGAAGACGCCAGAACAATGGCTCTGCTCCCAGGGCCTCAGTTTCCCAGTCAGAACAGACCTAGTCTCCAGAGCTCTCTGCTACAGAGCAGACATGGGGAAAAAGCGCTGTGGAGGGTGTGCTTCACGTTCCAGGGCACTGTCGAAGCCTTACCTGGGCTTTGGAGCCTAGGCACTGTGGCCTCTTTCACTGACTTTCCAGGTATCACTTCCCAGCCCCTTGTGATTTTCAGCCAGATGCAGCCTTGCAGGGTCTCTTTCCTTAGAGTCAAAAAAGGTAGCCCAAGGGACTGCTTATTCAGTCTTCCCTGGTGCAAGAGGTGTTTGGCTGTGAAGACGCCAGAACAATGGCTCTGCTCCCAGGGCCTCAGTTTCCCAGTCAGAACAGACCTAGTCTCCAGAGCTCTCTGCTACAGAGCAGACATGGGGAAAAAGCTCTGTGGGGGGGTTCCTTCACGTTCCAGGCCTTGTCGAAGCCTTACCTGGGCTTTGGAGCCTAGGCACTGTGGCCTCTTTCACTGACTTTCCAGGTATCACTTCCCAGCCCCTTGTGATTTTCAGCCAGATGCAGCCTTGCAGGGTCTCTTCCTTAGAGTCAAAAAAGGTAGCCCAAGGGACTGCTTATTCAGTCTTCCCTGGTGCAAGAGGTGTTTGGCTGTGAAGACGCCAGAACAATGGCTCTGCTCCCAGGGCCTCAGTTTCCCTGTCAGAACAGACCTAGTCTCCAGAGCTCTCTGCTACAGAGCAGACATGGGGAAAAAAAAAACGCTGTGGAGGGTGCCTTCACGTTCCAGGGCACTGTCGAAGCCTTACCTGGGCTTTGGAGCCTAGGCACTGTGGCCTCTTTCACTGACTTTCCAGGTATCACTTCCCAGCCCCTTGTGATTTTCAGCCAGATGCAGCCTTGCAGGGTCTCTTCCTTAGAGTCAAAAAAGGTAGCCCAAGGGACTGCTTATTCAGTCTTCCCTGGTGCAAGAGGTGTTTGGCTGTGAAGACGCCAGAACAATGGCTCTGCTCCCAGGGCCTCAGTTTCCCAGTCAGAACAGACCTAGTCTCCAGAGCTCTCTGCTACAGAGCAGACATGGGGAAAAAAACGCTGTGGAGGGTGCCTTCACGTTCCAGGGCACTGTCGAAGCCTTACCTGGGCTTTGGAGCCTAGGCACTGTGGCCTCTTTCACTGACTTTCCAGGTATCACTTCCCAGCCCCTTGTGATTTTCAGCCAGATGCAGCCTTGCAGGGTCTCTTCCTTAGAGTCAAAAAAGGTAGCCCAAGGGACTGCTTATTCAGTCTTCCCTGGTGCAAGAGGTGTTTGGCTGTGAAGACGCCAGAACAATGGCTCTGCTCCCAGGGCCTCAGTTTCCCAGTCAGAACAGACCTAGTCTCCAGAGCTCTCTGCTACAGAGCAGACATGGGGAAAAAGCGCTGTGGAGGGTGCCTTCACGTTCCAGGGCACTGTCGAAGCCTTACCTGGGCTTTGGAGCCTAGGCACTGTGGCCTCTTTCACTGACTTTCCAGGTATCACTTCCCAGCCCCTTGTGATTTTCAGCCAGATGCAGCCTTGCAGGGTCTCTTCCTTAGAGTCAAAAAAGGTAGCCCAAGGGACTGCTTATTCAGTCTTCCCTGGTGCAAGAGGTGTTTGGCTGTGAAGACGCCAGAACAATGGCTCTGCTCCCAGGGCCTCAGTTTCCCAGTCAGAACAGACCTAGTCTCCAGAGCTCTCTGCTACAGAGCAGACATGGGGAAAAAGCGCTGTGGAGGGTTCCTTCACGTTCCAGGGCACTGTCGAAGCCTTACCTGGGCTTTGGAGCCTAGGCACTGTGGCCTCTTTCACTGACTTTCCAGGTATCACTTCCCAGCCCCTTGTGATTTTCAGCCAGATGCAGCCTTGCAGGGTCTCTTCCTTAGAGTCAAAAAAGGTAGCCCAAGGGACTGCTTATTCAGTCTTCCCTGGTGCAAGAGGTGTTTGGCTGTGAAGACGCCAGAACAATGGCTCTGCTCCCAGGGCCTCAGTTTCCCAGTCAGAACAGACCTAGTCTCCAGAGCTCTCTGCTACAGAGCAGACATGGGGAAAAAGCGCTGTGGAGGGTGCCTTCACGTTCCAGGGCAGTGTCGAAGCCTTACCTGGGCTTTGGAGGCTAGGCACTGTGGCCTCTTTCACTGACTTTCCAGGTATCACTTCCCAGCCCCTTGTGATTTTCAGCCAGATGCAGCCTTGCAGGGTCTCTTCCTTAGAGTCAAAAAAGGTAGCCCAAGGGACTGCTTATTCAGTCTTCCCTGGTGCAAGAGGTGTTTGGCTGTGAAGACGCCAGAACAATGGCTCTGCTCCCAGGGCCTCAGTTTCCCAGTCAGAACAGACCTAGTCTCCAGAGCTCTCTGCTACAGAGCACACATGGGGGGCAAAAGCGCTGTGGAGGGTGCCTTCACGTTCCAGGGCAGTGTCGAAGCCTTACCTGTGCTTTGGAGCCTAGGCACTGTGGCCTCTTTCACTGACTTTCCAGGTATCACTTCCCAGCCCCTTGTGATTTTCAGCCAGATGCAGCCTTGCAGGGTCTCTTCCTTAGAGTCAAAAAAGGTAGCCCAAGGGACTGCTTATTCAGTCTTCCCTGGTGCAAGAGGTGTTTGGCTGTGAAGACGCCAGAACAATGGCTCTGCTCCCAGGGCCTCAGTTTCCCAGTCAGAACAGACCTAGTCTCCAGAGCTCTCTGCTACAGAGCACACATGGGGGCAATAGCTCTGAGGAGTGTTCCTTGAGATTCTCTGGCTTGGGGAAGCCCTACCCGTGTGGTTGGTGGGCCTAGGCACTGTGGCTTCTTCCACTGACTTTCCAGGTAGCACTTTACAGCCCCTTGTGATTTTCAGCCAAAGGCAGCCTGGCAGGGTCTCTTCTTAGAGTCATAAAAGATAGCCCAAGGGAAGTGCTTATTCAAGCTTCCCTGGTGCAAGAGGTGTTTGTCTCTTAAGTAGCCACAACAATGGGTCTGATCCCAGGGCCTCAGTTTTCCCAGAGTCAGAACAGACCTAGTCTCCAGAGCTCTCTGCTACAGAGCACACATGGGGCAATAGCTCTGAGGAGTGTTCCTTGAGGTTCCCTGGCTCGGGGAAGTCCTACCCCGGCGCTGGCACCTAAGCACTGTGATCTCTTCCACTGACTTTCCAGGTAGCACTTTCCAGCCCCTTGTGATTTTCAGCAAAAAGGCAGCCTGGCAGTGTCTCTTCGTTGGAGTCATAAAAAGTAACCCAAGGGAGTGCTTATTCAAGCTTCCCTGGTGCAAGAGGTGTTTGTCTGTTAAAAAGGCACAACAATGGGTCTGCTCCCAGGGTCTCAGTTTCCCAGTCAGAACAGACCTAGTCGTCTCCAGAGCTTTCTGCTACAGAGCACACATGGGGCAATAGCTCTGAGGAGTGTTATTTGATGTTCCCTGGCTTGGGGAAGCCCTACCCGGGCGGTGGGGCCTAGACACTCTGGCCTCTTCCACTGACTTTACAGGTAGCACTTTCCAGCCCCTTGTGATTTTCAGCCAAAGACAGCCTGGCAGGGTCTCTTTCTTAGAGTCATAAAAGGTAGCCCAAGGGAGTGCTTATCCAATCTTCCCTGGCGAAACAGGTGTTTGCTGTTATGAAGAGACAACAATGGGTTTGCCTACAGGCCTCAGTTTCCTAGTCAGACCAAGCCTAGTATCCAGAGCTCTCTGCTACAGAGCACACATGGGGCATTAACTCTGAGGAGGGTGCCTTGACGTTCACGGGCTTGGGGAAGCCCTACCGGGGCGGTGGGGCCTAGGCACAATGGCCCCTACCACTGAATTTCCAGCTAGCACTTTCCAGCCCCTTGTGCTTTTCACCCAAATGGAGCCTGGCAGGGTCTCTTCCTTAGAGTCATAAAAGATAGCCCAAGGGAATCCTTATTCAGACATCCCTGGTGCAAGAGGGGTTTGTCTGTTAAGTAGCCACAACAATGGGTCTGCTCCAGCGCCTCAGTTTCCCAGTCAGAACAGACCTAGTCTCCAGACATCTCTGCTACAGAGCACACATGTGGCAATACATCTAAGAAGAGTTCCTTGAGGTTCCCTGGCTTGGGGAAGCCCTACTCGGGTGGTGGGGCCTAGGCACTGTGGCTTCTTCCACTGACTTTCCAGGTAGCACTTTCCAGCCCCTTGTGATTTTCAGCCAAAGGCAGCCTGGAAGGGTCTCTTCTTAGAGGCATAAAAGGTAGCCCAAGGGAGTGCTTATTCAAGCTTCCCTGGTGAAAGAGGTGTTTGTCTGTTAAGAAGCCACAACAATGGGTCTGATCCCAGGGCCTCAATTTCCCAGTCAGAACAGACCTAGTCTCCACAGCTCTCTGATACAGAGCACTCATGGGGCAATAGCTCTGAGGAGTGTTCCTTGAGGTTCCCCGGTTTGGGGAAGCCCAACCCGGGCGGTGGGGCCTAGGCACTGTGGCCTCTTCCACTGACTTTCCAGGTAGCACTTTCCAGCCCCTTGTGATTTTCAGCCAAAGTCAGCCTGGCAGGGTCTCTTCCTTAGAGTCATAAAAGGTAGCCCAAGGGAGTGCTTATTCAAGCTTCCCTGGTGCAAGAGGTGTTTGGCTGTTAAGAAGCCACAATAATGGGTCTGCTCCCAGGGCCTGAGTTTCCCAGTCAGAACAGACCTAGTATCTAGAGCTCTCTGCTACAGAGCACATATGGGGCAATAGCTCTGAGGAGTGTTCCTTGAGGTTCCCTGGCTTGGGAAAGCCCTACCCGGGCGGTGGGGCCTAGGCACTGTGTCCTCTTCCACTGACTTTCCAGGTAGCACTTTCCAGTCACTTCTGATTTTCAGCCAAAGGCAGCCTGGCAGGGTCTCTTCCTTAGAGACATAAAAGATAGCCCAAGGGAGTGTTTATTCAAGCTTCACTGGTGGAAGAAGTGTTTGTCTGTTAAGAAGCCACAGCAATGGGTCTGTTCCCAGGGCCTCAGTTTCCCAGTTAGAACAGCCTTAGTAATCTCCAGAGCTCTCTGCTACAGAGCACACATGGGGCAATAGCTCTGAGGAGTGTTCCTTGAGGTTCCCTTGCTTGGGGAAGTCCTACCCGGGCGGTGGGGCCTAGGCACTGTGGCTTCTTCCACTGACTTTCCAGGTAGCACTTTCCAGCCCCTTGTGATTTTCAGCCAAAGGCAGCCTGGCAGTGTCTCTTCCTTAGAGTCATAAAAGGTAGCCCAAGGGAGTGCTTATCCAATCTTCCCTGGCGAAACAGGTGTTTGTTGTTATGAAGGGAGAACAATGGGTTTGCCTTCAGGCCTCAGTTTCCTAGTCAGACCAGGCCTAGTATCCAGAGCTCTCTGCTACAGAGCACACATGGGGCATTAGCTCTGAGGAGGGTGCCTTGACGTTCACGTGCTTGGGGAAGCCCTACCCGGGCGGTGGGGCCTAGGCACTGGGGCCTCTTCCACTGACTTTAAAGGTAGCACTTTCCAGGACCTTGTGATTTGCAACTAAAGGCAACCTGGCACGTTCTCTTACTTAGAGTCATAAAAGGTAGCCCAAGGGAGTGCTTATTCAAGCTTCCCCTGGTGCAAGAGGGTTTGTCTGTTAAGAAGCCACAACAATGGGTCTGCTCCCAGGGCCTCAGTGTTCCCAGTCAGAGAACAGACCTAGTAGTCTCCAGAGCTCTCTGCTACAGAGCACACATGGGACAATAGCTCAGAGGAGTGTTCCTTGAGGTTCCCTGGCTTGGGGAAGCCCTACCCGGGCGGTGGGGCCTAGGCACTGTGGCCTCTTCCACTGACTTTCCAGGTAGCACTTTCCAGCCCCTTGTGATTTTCAGCCAAAGGCAGCCTGGCAGGGTCTCTTCCTTAGAGTCATAAAAGGTAGCCCAAGGGAGTGCTTATTCAAAGCTTCCCTGGTGCAAGAGGTGTTTGTCTGTTAAGAAGCCACAACAATGGGTTTGTTTCCAGGGCCTCAGTTTCCCCGTCAGAACAGACCTAGAGCTCTCTGCTACAGAGCACACATGGGGCAATAGCTCTGAGGAGTGTTCCTTGAGGTTCCCTGGCTTGGGGAAGCCCTACCCGGGCGGTGGGGCCTAGGCACTGTGGCCTCTTCCACTGACTTTCCAGGTAGCACTTTCCAGCCCCTTGTGATTTTCACACCAAAGGCAGCCTGGCAGGGTCTCTTCCTTAGAGTCATAAAAGGTAGCCCAAGGGAGTGCTTATTCAGGCTTCCCTGGTGCAAGAGGTGTTTGTCTGCTGTTAAGAAGCCACACACAATGGGTCTGCTCCCAGGCCTCAGTTTTTCCCAGTCAGAACAGACCTAGTCTCCAGAGCTCTCTGCTACAGAGCACACATGGGGCAATAGCTCTGAGGAGAGTTCCTTGAGCACACATGTTCCCTGGCTTGGGGAAGCCCCTACCTCGGGTGGTGGGGCCTAGGCACTGTGGCTTCTTCCACTGACTTTCCAGGTAGCACTTTCCAGCTACTTTGTGATTTTCAGCCAAAAGCAGCCTGGCAGGGTCTCTTCCTTAGAGTCATAAAAGTAGGCCCAAGGGAGTGCTTATTAAAGCTTCCCTGGTGCAAGCGGTGTTTGTCTGCTAAGAAGCACGACAATGGGTCTTCAGTTCCGAGGTCCTCAGTTTCCAGTCATGAACAGACCTAGTAGTCTTCAGAGCCCTCTGGTACAGAGCACACATGGAGCAATAGCTCTGAGGAGTATTCTTGAGGTTCCCTGGCTTTGGTAAGCCCTACCCGGGCGGTAGGGCCTAGGCACTGTGGCACCTCTTCCACTGACTTGCAGTAGCACTTTTCCAGCCCCTTGTGATTTTTCAGCCAAAGGCAGCCTGGCAGGGTCTCTTTCTTAGAGTCATAAAAGGTAGCCCAAGGAAGTGCTTATTCAAGCTTCCCTGGTGCAAGAGCTGTTTGTCTGTTAAGTAGCCACAA
>JAGTYA010000335.1:0-30059 GCA_024291935.2 Okapia johnstoni | reverse complement strand
TAGGCCCCTCCTCAGAGCATTGCCACATATGGGTGCTCTGTAGCAGAGAGGCACTAGATGCTTGGTCTGTTCTGATGGGAAAATAGCCGTCCCTGGGAGCAGGCCCATTAGTTTGGCTCTTAAACAGCCAAACACCTCTAAACTGCCCACCACGGTAATCCTGAATTAGCACTCCCTTGGGCTACCCTTTTATGACTCTAAGAGGACCCTGCAGTGCCTAGGGCCCAAGGGGCCGACCGGGGAAATAGGGCTATAGGTCTGTTCTGACTGGGAAACTGAGACTCTGGAGCAGACCCCATTGTTGTGCTTTCTTAACACACAAACACACCTCTTGCACCAGGGAAGCTTGAATAAGCACTCCCTTGGGTTACCTTTTATGACTCTAAGGAAGAGACCCTGCCAGGCTGCTGCTTTGGCTGAAAATCACAAGGGGCTGGAAAGTGCTACCTGGAAAGTCAGTGGAAGAGATCACAGTGCCTAGGTGCCATCGCCGCGGGTAGGGCTTACCCCAAAGCCAGGGAACCTCAAGGAACACTCCTCAGAGCTATTGCCCCATGTGTGCTCTGTAGCAGAGGGCTCTGGAGGCTACTAGGTCTGTTTTGGACTGGAAACCGAGGACCTCGGAACTGGCCCATGGCTGTGGCTTCTTAACAGAGAAACACCTCTTGCACCAGGGAAGCTTGAATAAGCACTACCATTGGGCTACCTTTTATGACTCTATGGAAGAGACCCTGCCAGGCTGCCTGTGGCTGAAAATCACAAGGTGTGGAATGTGCTACCTGAAAAAGTCAGTGGAAGGGATCACAGTGCCTAGGCCCCACCGCCCGGTAGGGCTTCCCCAAGCCAGGGAATCTCACAGAACACTCCTCAGAGCTATTGCCCCATGTGTGCTCTGTAGCAGTGAGCTCTGGAGACTAGGTCTGTTCTGACTGGGAAACTGAGGCCCTGGGAGCAGACCCCATTGTTTGGGCTTCTTAACAGCCAAACACCTCTTGCACCAGGGAAGCCTGAATAAGCACTCCCTTGGGCTACCTTTTTTATGACTCTAAGGAAGAGACCCTGCCAGGCTGTCTTTGGCTGAAAATCACAAGGGGCTGGAAAGTGCTACCTGGAAAGTCAGTGGAAGAGGCCACAGTGCCTAGGCCCCACCGACCGGGTAGGGCTTCCCCAAAGCCGGGGAACCTAAAGGAACACTCCTCAGAGCTATTGCCCCATGTGTGCTCTGTAGCAGAGAGCTCTGGAGACTAGGCTTGTTCTGACTAGGAAACTGAGGCCTGGAGGCACACCCATTGTTGTGTCTCTTCATAACAGCAAAACACCTGTTTCACCAGGGAAGATTGATTAAGCACTCCCTTTGGCTACCTTTTTATGACTCTAAGGAGGAGACCCTGCCAGGCTGTCTTTGGCTGAAAATCACAAGGGGCTGGAAAGTGCTACCTGGAAAGTCAGTGGAAGAGGCCACAGTGCCTAGGCCCCACCGCCCGGGTAGGGCTTCCCCAAGCCAGGGAACATCAAGGAACACTCCTCAGAGCTATTGCCCCATGTGTGCTCTGTAGCAGAAAGCTCTGGAGACTACTAGGTCTGTTCTGACTGGGAAACTGAGACCCTGGGAGCAGACCCATTGTTGTGCCTTCTTAACAGACAAACACCTCTTGCACCAGGGAAGCTTGAATAAGCACTCCCTTGGCTTACTTTTTATGACTCCAACGAAGAGACCCTACCAGGCTGCCTTTAACTGAAAATCACAAGCGGCTGGAAAGTGCTACCTGGAAAGTCAGTGGAAGAGGCCACAGTGCCTAGGCCCTACCACCTGGGTAGGGCTTCCCCAAGCCAGGGAACCTCAAGGAACACTCCTCAGAGCTATTGCCCCATGTGTGCTCTGTAACAGTGAGCTCTGGAGACTAGGTATGTTCTGACTGGGAAACTGAATCCCTGGGAGCAGACCCATTGTTGTGGCTTCTTAACAGACAAACACCTCTTGCACCAGGGAAGCCTGAATAAGCACTTCCTTGGGCTACCATTTATGACTCTAAGGAAGAGACCCTACCAGGCTGCCTTTAACTGAAAATCACAAGCGGCTGGAAAGTGCTACCTGGAAAGTCAGTGGAAGAGGCCACAGTGCCTAGGCCCTACCCGCCCGGGTAGGGCTTCCCCAAGCCAGGGGAACCTCAAGGAACACTCCTCAGAGCAATTGCTGCCATGTGTGCTCTGATAGCAGAGAGCTCCTGGAGACTAGGTCTGTTCTGACTCTAAAACTGAGGGCCTGGGAGCAGACCTATTGTTGTGGGCTTCTTAACAAACAACTCTTGTACCAGGGAAACCTGAATAAGCACTCCCTTGGGCTACCTTTTATGACTCTAAGGAAGAGACCCTGCCAGGCTGCAATTGGCTGAAAATCACAAGGGGCCTGGAAAGTGCTACCTGGAAAGTCAGTGGAAGAGGCCACAGTGCCTAGGCCCTACCGCCCGTGTAGGGCTTCCCCAAGCCAGGGAACCTCAAGGAACACTCCTCAGAGCTATTGCCCCCCCATGTGTGCTCTGTAGCAGAGAGCTCTGGAGACTAGGTATGTTCTGACTGGGAAACTGAGGCCCTGGGAGCAGACCCATTGTTGTGGCTTCTTAACAGACAAACACCTCTTGGCACCAGGGAAGCCTGAATAAGCACTCCCTTGGGCTACCTTTTTTATGACTCTAAGGAAGAGACCCTGCCAGGCTGCCTTTGGCTGAAAATCACAAGGGGCTGGAAAGTGCTACCTGGAAAGTCAGTGGAAGAGGCCACAGTGCCTAGGCCCCACCGCCCGGGTAGGGCTTCCCCAAGCCGGGGAACCTCAAGGAACACTCCTCAGAGCTATTGCCCCAGGTGTGCTCTGTAGCAGAGGGCTCTGGATACTACTAGGTCTGTTCTGACTGGGAAAAACTGAGGACCTCGGAACTGACCCATTGCTATGGCTTCTTAACAGACAAACAGCCTCTTGCACCAGGGAAGACTGAATAAGCACTCCCTTGGGCTACCTTTTTTGAGTCTAAGGAAGAGAACCAGCCAGGCTGCCTTTGGCTGAAAGTCACAAGGGGGCTGGAAAGTGCTACCTGGAAAGTCAGTGGAAGAAGCCACAGTGCCTAGGCCCCACCACCCGAGTAGGGCTTCCCCAAGCCAGGGAACCTCAAGGAACTCTCCTTAGAGCTATTGCCCCCATGTGTGCTCTGTAGCAGAGAGCTCTGGAGACTAGGTCTGTTCTGACTGGGAAACTGAGGCCCTGGAGCAGACCCATTGTTGTGGCTACTTAACAGACAAACACCTCTTGCACCAGGGATGTCTGAATAAGCACTCCCTTGGGCTATCTTTTTATGACTCTAAGGAAGAGACCCTGCCAGGCTGCATTTGGGTGAAAAGCACAAGGGGCTGGAAAGTGCTAGCTGGAAAGTCAGTGGTAGGGGCCCACAGTGCCTAGGCCCCACCGCCCCGGTAGGGCTTCCCCAAGCCCGTGAACGTCAAGGAACCCTCCTCAGAGCTAATGCCCCATGTGTGCTCTGTAGCAGAGAGCTCTGGATACTAGGTCTTGGTCTGACTAGGAAACTGAGACATGGAGGCAAACCCATTGTTGTCCATTCTTAACAGCAAACACCTCTTTCACCAGGGAAGATTGGATAAGCACTCCCTTGGGCTACCTTTTATGACTCTAAGGAAGAGAGACCCGCCAGGCTGTCTTTGGCTGAAAATCACAAGGGGCTGGGAAGTGCTACCTGGAAAAGTCAGTGGAAGAGGCCACAGTGTCTAGGCCCCACCGCCCGGGTAGGGCTTCCCCAAGCCAGGGAACATCAAGGGAACACTCCTCAGAGCTATTGCCCCATGTGTGCTCTGTAGCAGAGAGCTCTGGAGACTACTAGGTCTGTTCTGACTGGGAAACTGAGGCCCTGGGAGCAGAGCCCCATTGTTGTGGCGTTCTTAACAGACAAACACCTCTTGCACCAGGGAAGCTTGAATAAGCACTCCCTTGGGCTACCTTTTTATGACTCTAAGGAAGAGACCTGCCAGGCTGCCTTTTTGCTGAAAATCACAAGGGGCTGGAAAGTGCTACCTGGAAAGTCAGTGGAAGAGATCACAGTGCCTAGGTGCCACCGCCGGGGTAGGGCTTCCCCAAGCCAGGGAACCTCAAGGAACACTCCTCAGAGCTATTGCCCCATGTGTGCTCTGTATCAGAGAGCTCTGGAGAGACTAGGTCTGTTCTGACTGGGAAACTGAGGCCCTGGGATCAGACCCATTGTTGTGGCTTCTTAACAGACAAACACCTCTTGCACCAGGGAAGCTTGAATAAGCACTCCCTTGGGCTACCTTTTATGACTCTAAGAAGAGACCCTGCCAGGCTGCCTTTGGCTGAAAATCACAAGGGGCTGGAAAGTGCTACCTGGAAAGTCAGTGGAAGAAGCCACTGCCTAGGCTCCACCAACCGAGTAGGGCTTCCCCAAGCCAGGGAACCTCAAGGAACACTCCTAAGTTCTATTGCCACATGTGTGCTCTGTAGCAGAGAGCTCTGGAGACTAGGGTAGGTCTGTTCTGTCTGGGAATCTGAGGCCCTGGGAGCAGACCCATTGTTGTGGCTACTTAACAGACAAACACCTCTTGCACCAGGGAAGGTTGAATAAGCACTCCCTTGGGCTACCTTTTATGACTCTAAGAAGAGACCCTGCCAGGCTGCCTTTGGCTGAAAATCACAAGGGGCTGTAAAGTGCTACGTGGAAAGTCAGTGGAAGAAGCCACAGTGCCTAGGCCGCCACCACACGGGTAGGGCTTCCCCAAGGCAGGGAATCTCAAGGAACACTCCTCAGAGCCATTGCCCCCTGTGTGCTCTGTAGCAGAGAGCTCTGGAGACTAGGTCTGTTCTGACTGGGAAAACTGAGGCCCTGGGAGCAGAGCCATTGTTCTGGCGTCTTCACAGCCAAACACCTCTTGCACCAGGGAAGCCTGAATAAGCAGTCCCTTGGGCTACCTTTTTTGACTCTAAGGAAGAGACCCTGCAAGGCTGCATCTGGCTGAAAAATCACAAGGGGCTGGGAAGTGATACCTGGAAAGTCAGTGAAAGAGGCCACAGTGCCTAGGCTCCAAAGCCCAGGTAAGGCTTCGACAGTGCCCTGGAACGTGAAGGCACCCTCCACAGCGCTTTTTCCCCATGTCTGCTCTGTAGCAGAGAGCTCTGGAGACTAGGTCTGTTCTGACTGGGAAACTGAGGCCCTGGGAGCAGAGCCATTGTTCTGGCGTCTTCACAGCCAAACACCTCTTGCACCAGGGAAGACTGAATAAGCAGTCCCTTGGGCTACCTTTTTTGACTCTAAGGAAGAGACCCTGCAAGGCTGCATCTGGCTGAAAATCACAAGGGGCTGGGAAGTGATACCTGGAAAGTCAGTGAAAGAGGCCACAGTGCCTAGGCCCTAGCACCCGGGTAGGGCTTCCCCAAGCCAGTGAACCTCAAGGAACACTCCTCAGAGCTATTGCCCCATGTGTGCTCTGTATCAGAGAGCTCTGGAGACTAGGTCTGTTCTGACTGGGAAACTGAGGCCCTGGGAGCAGACCCATTGTTGTGGCTTCTTAACAGACAAACACCTCTTGCACCAGGGAAGCCTGAATAAGCACTCCCTTGGGCTACCTTTTATGACTCTAAGGAAGAGACCCTGCAAGGCTGCATTTGGCTGAAAATCACAAGGGGCTGGAAAGTGCTACCTGGAAAGTCAGTGAAAGAGGCCACAGTGCCTAGGCCCCACCGCCCGGGTAAGGGCTTCCCCCAGTGCCCTGGAACGTGAAGGCACCCTCCTCAGAGCTATTTCCCCATGTCTGCTCTGTAGCAGAGAGCTCTGGAGACTAGGTCTGTTCTGACTGGGAAACTGAGGCCCTGGGAGCAGAGCCCATTGTTCTGGCGTCTTCACAGCCAAACACCTCTTGCACCAGGGAAGACTGAATAAGCAGTCCCTTGGGCTACCTTTTTTGACTCTAAGGAAGAGACCCCTGCAAGGCTGCATCTGGCTGAAAATCACAAGGGGCTGGGAAGTGATACCTGGAAAGTCAGTGAAAGAGGCCACAGTGCCTAGGCTCCAAAGCCCAGGTAAGGCTTCCCCAAGACAGTGCCCTGGAAACGTGAAGGCACCCTCCACAGAGCTTTTTCCCCATGTCTGCTCTGTAGCAGAGAGCTCTGGAGACTAGGTCTGTTCTGACTGGGAAACTGAGGCCCTGGGAGCAGAGCCATTGTTTCTGGCGTCTTCACAGCCAAACACCTCTTGCACCAGGGAAGACTGAATAAGCAGTCCCTTGGGCTACCTTTTTTGACTCTAAGGAAGAGACCCTGCCAAGGCTGCATTGGCTGAAAATCACAAGGGGCTGGAAAGTGATACCTGGAAAGTCAGTGAAAGAGGCCACAGTGCCTAGGCCCCACCACCCCGGGTAGGGCTTCCCCAAGCCCTGGAACCTCAAGGAACACCCTCCTCAGCTATATTTCCCCATGTCTGCTCTGTAGCAGAGAGCTCTGGAGACTAGGTCTGTTCTGACTGGGAAACTGAGGCCCTGGGAGCAGACCCATTGTTGTGGCGTCTTCACAGCCAAACACCTCTTGCACCAGGGAAGACTGAATAAGCAGTCCCCTTGGGCTACCTTTTATGACTCTAAGGAAGAGACCCTGCAAGGCTGCATTTGGCTGAAAATCACAAGGGGCTGGGAAAGTGATACCTGGAAAGTCAGTGGAAAGAGGCCACAGTGCCTAGGCCCACAAAGCCCCAGGGTAGGGCTTCCCCAAGCCCTGGAACCTCAAAGGAACCCTCCTCAGAGCTATTTCCCCATGTTCTGCTCTGTAGCAGAGAGCTCTGGAGACTAGGTCTGTTCTGACTGGGAAACTGAGGCCCTGGGATCAGACCCATTGTTCTGGCTTCTTCACAGCCAAACACCTCTTGCACCAGGGAAGCCTGAATAAGCACTCCCTTGGGCTACCTTTTTTGACTCTAAGGAAGAGACCCTGCCAGGCTGCATTGGCTGAAAATCACAAGGGGCTGGAAAGTGCTACCTGGAAAGTCAGTGGAAGAGGCCACAGTGCCTAGGCTCCAAAGCCCGGGTAGGGCTTCCCCAAGTGCCAGGGAACCTCAAGGACCCTCCTTAGATGTTTTGCCCCATGTGTGCTCTGTAGCAGAGAGCTCTGGAGACTAGGTCTGTTCTGACTGGGAAACTGAGGCCCTGGGAGCAGACCCATTGTTTGTGGCGTCTTAACAGACAAACACCTCTTGCACCAGGGAAGACTGAATAAGCACTCCCTTGGGCTACCTTTTATGACTCTAAGGAACAGTCACTGCCAGGCTGCAATTGGCTGAAAAGCACAAGGGGCTGGAAAGTGCTACCTGGAAAGTCAGTGGTAGAGGGCCACAGTGCCTAGGCCCCACCGCCCCCGGGTAGGGCTTCCCCAAGCCCGTGAACGTCAAGGAACCCTCCTCAGAGCTATTGCCCCATGTGTGCTCTGTAGCAGAGAGGTCTGGAGACTAGGTCTGTTCTGACTGGGAAACTGAGACATGGAGGCAAACCTATTGTTGTCCATTCATAACAGCAAACACCTGTTTCGCCAGGGAAATTGGATAAGCACTCCCTTGGGCTACCTTTTATGACTCTAAGGAAGAGACCCTGCCAGGCTGTCTTTGGCTGAAAATCACAAGGGGCTGGAAAGTGCTACCTGGAAAGTCAGTGGAAGAGGCCACAGTGCCTAGGCCCCACCGCCCGCGTAGGGCTTCCCCAAGCCAGGGAACATCAAGTAACACTCCTCAGAGTTATTGCCCCATGTGTGCTCCATAGCAGAGAGCTCTGGAGACTATTAGGTCTCTTCTGATTGGGAAACTGAGACCCTGGGAGCAGACCCATTGTTCTGCCTTCTTAACAGACAAACACCTCTTGCACCAGGGAAGCCTGAATAAGCACTCCCTTGGGCTACCTTTTATGACTCTAAGGAAGAGACCCTGCCAGGCTGCCTTTTTCCTGAAAATCACAAGGGGCTGGGAAGTGATACCTGGAAAGTCAGTGAAAGAGGCCACAGTGCCTAGGCCGCACCGCCCGGGTAGGGCTTCCCCAACGCAGGGAACCTCAAGGAACACTCCTCAGAGCTATTGCCCCATGTGTGCTCTGTAGCAGAGAGGTCTGGAGACTAGGTCTGTTCTGACGGGGAAACTGAGGCCCTGGAAACAGACCCATTGTTGTGGCTTCTTAACAGACAAAAACCTCTTGTACCAGGGAAGCTTGAATAAGCACTCCCTTGGGTTACCTTTTATAACTGTAAGAAAGAGACCCTGCCAGGCTGCCTTTGGCTGAAAATCACAAGGGGCTGGAAAGTGATACCTGGAAAGTCAGTGAAAGAGGCCACAGTGCCTAGGCTCCAAAGCCCAGGTAAGGCTTCCCCAGTGCCCTGGAACGTGAAGGCACCCTCCACAGCGCTTTTTCCCCATGTCTGCTCTGTAGCAGAGAGCTCTGGAGACTAGGTCTGTTCTGACTGGGAAACTGAGGCCCTGGGAGCAGAGCCATTGTTCTGGCGTTCTTCACAGCCAAACACCTCTTGCACCAGGGAAAGACTGAATAAGCAGTCCCTTGGGCTACCTTTTTTGACTCTAAGGAAGAGACCCTGCAAGGCTGCATCTGGCTGAAAATCACAAGGGGCTGGGAAGTGATACCTGGAAAGTCAGTGAAAGAGGCCACAGTGCCTAGGCTCCAAAGCCCAGGTAAGGGCTTCGACAGTGCCCTGGAACGTGAAGGCACCCTCCACAGCGCTTTTTCCCCATGTCTGCTCTGTAGCAGAGAGCTCTGGAGACTAGGTCTGTTCTGACTGGGAAACTGAGGCCCTGGGAGCAGAGCCATTGTTCTGGCGTCTTCACAGCCAAACACCTCTTGCACCAGGGAAGACTGAATAAGCAGTCCCTTGGGCTACCTTTTTTGACTCTAAGGAAGAGACCCTGCAAGGCTGCATCTGGCTGAAAATCACAAGGGGCTGGGAAGTGATACCTGGAAAGTCAGTGAAAGAGGCCACAGTGCCTAGGCTCCAAAGCCCAGGTAAGGCTTCGACAGTGCCCTGGAACGTGAAGGAACCCTCCACAGCGCTTTTTCCCCATGTCTGCTCTGTAGCAGAGAGCTCTGGAGACTAGGTCTGTTTGACTGGGAAACTGAGGCCCTGGGAGCAGAGCCATTGTTCTGGCGTCTTCACAGCCAAACACCTCTTGCACCAGGGAAGACTGAATAAGCAGTCCCTTGGGCTACCTTTTTTGACTCTAAGGAAGAGACCCTGCAAGGCTGCATCTGGCTGAAAATCACAAGGGGCTGGGAAGTGATACCTGGAAAGTCAGTGAAAGAGGACCACAGTGCCTAGGCCCCAAAGCCCAGGTAGGGCTTCCCCAAGTGCAGGGAACCTCAAGGAACCCTCCTCAGAGCTTTTTCCCCATGTCTGCTCTGTAGCAGAGAGCTCTGGAGACTAGGTCTGTTCTGACTGGGAAACTGAGGCCCTGGGAGCAGAGCCATTGTTCTGGCGTCTTCACAGCCAAACACCTCTTGCACCAGGGAAGACTGAATAAGCAGTCCCTTGGGCTACCTTTTTTGACTCTAAGGAAGAGACCCTGCAAGGCTGCATCTGGCTGAAAATCACAAGGGGCTGGGAAGTGATACCTGGAAAGTCAGTGAAAGAGGCCACAGTGCCTAGGCTCCAAAGCCCAGGTAAGGCTTCGACAGTGCCCTGGAACGTGAAGGCACCCTCCACAGCGCTTTTTCCCCCATGTCTGCTCTGTAGCAGAGAGCTCTGGAGACTAGGTCTGTTCTGACTGGGAAACTGAGGCCCTGGGAGCAGAGCCATTGTTCTGGCGTCTTCACAGCCAAACACCTCTTGCACCAGGGAAGACTGAATAAGCAGTCCCTTGGGCTACCTTTTTTGACTCTAAGGAAGAGACCCTGCAAGGCTGCATCTGGCTGAAAATCACAAGGGGCTGGGAAGTGATACCTGGAAAGTCAGTGAAAGAGGCCACAGTGCCTAGGCTCCAAAGCCCAGGTAAGGCTTCGACAGTGCCCTGGAACGTGAAGGCACCCTCCACAGCGCTTTTTCCCCATGTCTGCTCTGTAGCAGAGAGCTCTGGAGACTAGGTCTGTTCTGACTGGGAAACTGAGGCCCTGGGAGCAGAGCCATTGTTCTGGCGTCTTCACAGCCAAACACCTCTTGCACCAGGGAAGACTGAATAAGCAGTCCCTTGGGCTACCTTTTTTGACTCTAAGGAAGAGACCCTGCAAGGCTGCATCTGGCTGAAAATCACAAGGGGCTGGGAAGTGATACCTGGAAAGTCAGTGAAAGAGGCCACAGTGCCTAGGCTCCAAAGCCCAGTAAGGCTTCGACAGTGCCCTGGAACGTGAAGGCACCCTCCACAGCGCTTTTTCCCCATGTCTGCTCTGTAGCAGAGAGCTCTGGAGACTAGGTCTGTTCTGACTGGGAAACTGAGGCCCTGGGAGCAGAGCCATTGTTCTGGCGTCTTCACAGCCAAACACCTCTTGCACCAGGGAAGACTGAATAAGCAGTCCCTTGGGCTACCTTTTTTGACTCTAAGGAAGAGACCCTGCAAGGCTGCATCTGGCTGAAAATCACAAGGGGCTGGGAAGTGATACCTGGAAAGTCAGTGAAAGAGGCCACAGTGCCTAGGCTCCAAAGCCCAGGTAAGGCTTCGACAGTGCCCTGGAACGTGAAGGCACCCTCCACAGCGCTTTTTCCCCATGTCTGCTCTGTAGCAGAGAGCTCTGGAGACTAGGTCTGTTCTGACTGGGAAACTGAGGCCCTGGGAGCAGAGCCATTGTTCTGGCGTCTTCACAGCCAAACACCTCTTGCACCAGGGAAGACTGAATAAGCAGTCCCTTGGGCTACCTTTTTTGACTCTAAGGAAGAGACCCTGCAAGGCTGCATCTGGCTGAAAATCACAAGGGGCTGGGAAGTGATACCTGGAAAGTCAGTGAAAGAGGCCACAGTGCCTAGGCTCCAAAGCCCAGGTAAGGCTTCGACAGTGCCCTGGAACGTGAAGGCACCCTCCACAGCGCTTTTTCCCCATGTCTGCTCTGTAGCAGAGAGCTCTGGAGACTAGGTCTGTTCTGACTGGGAAACTGAGGCCCTGGGAGCAGAGCCATTGTTCTGGCGTCTTCACAGCCAAACACCTCTTGCACCAGGGAAGACTGAATAAGCAGTCCCTTGGGCTACCTTTTTTTGACTCTAAGGAAGAGACCCTGCAAGGCTGCATCTGGCTGAAAATCACAAGGGGCTGGGAAGTGATACCTGGAAAGTCAGTGAAAGAGGCCACAGTGCCTAGGCTCCAAAGCCCAGGTAAGGCTTCGACAGTGCCCTGGAACGTGAAGGCACCCTCCACAGCGCTTTTTCCCCATGTCTGCTCTGTAGCAGAGAGCTCTGGAGACTAGGTCTGTTCTGACTGGGAAACTGAGGCCCTGGGAGCAGAGCCATTGTTCTGGCGTCTTCACAGCCAAAACACCTCTTGCACCAGGGAAGACTGAATAAGCAGTCCCTTGGGCTACCTTTTTTGACTCTAAGGAAGAGACCCTGCAAGGCTGCATCTGGCTGAAAATCACAAGGGGCTGGGAAGTGATACCTGGAAAGTCAGTGAAAGAGGCCACAGTGCCTAGGCTCCAAAGCCCAGGTAAGGCTTCGACAGTGCCCTGGAACGTGAAGGCACCCTCCACAGCGCTTTTTCCCCATGTCTGCTCTGTAGCAGAGAGCTCTGGAGACTAGGTCTGTTCTGACTGGGAAACTGAGGCCCTGGGAGCAGAGCCATTGTTCTGGCGTCTTCACAGCCAAACACCTCTTGCACCAGGGAAGACTGAATAAGCAGTCCCTTGGGCTACCTTTTTTGACTCTAAGGAAGAGACCCTGCAAGGCTGCATCTGGCTGAAAATCACAAGGGGCTGGGAAGTGATACCTGGAAAGTCAGTGAAAGAGGCCACAGTGCCTAGGCTCCAAAGCCCAGGTAAGGCTTCGACAGTGCCCTGGAACGTGAAGGCACCCTCCACAGCGCTTTTTCCCCATGTCTGCTCTGTAGCAGAGAGCTCTGGAGACTAGGTCTGTTCTGACTGGGAAAACTGAGGCCCTGGGAGCAGAGCCATTGTTCTGGCGTCTTCACAGCCAAACACCTCATTGCACACAGGGGGGGGAAGACTGAATAAGCAGTCCCTTGGGCTACCTTTTTTGACTCTAAGGAAGAGACCCTGCAAGGCTGCATCTGGCTGAAAATCACAAGGGGCTGGGAAGTGATACCTGGAAAGTCAGTGAAAGAGGCCACAGTGCCTAGGCTCCAAAGCCCAGGTAAGGGCTTCCCCAGGCCCTGGAGCCTCAAGGAACCCTCCACAGAGCTATTTCCCCATGTCTGCTCTGTAGCAGAGAGCTCTGGAGACTAGGTCTGTTCTGACTGGGAAACTGAGGCCCTGGGAGCAGAGCCATTGTTCTGGCGTCTTCACAGCCAAACACCTCTTGCACCAGGGAAGACTGAATAAGCAGTCCCTTGGGCTACCTTTTTTGACTCTAAGGAAGAGACCCTGCAAGGCTGCATCTGGCTGAAAATCACAAGGGGGCTGGGAGGTGATACCTGGAAAGTCAGTGAAAGAGGCCACAGTGCCTAGGCTCCAAAACCCCAGGTAGGGCTTCCCAAGGCCCAGGCCACAGTGCCTAGGCCCCAGCATCCGGGTAGGGCTTCCCCAAGGCAGGGAGCCTCAAGGAACCCTCCACAGAGCTATTTCCCCATGTCGGCTCTGTAGCAGAGAGCTCTGGAGACTAGGTCTGTTCTGACTGGGAAACTGATGCCCTGCGAGCAGAGCCATTGCTCTGGCGTCTTCACAGCCAAACACCTCTTGCACCAGGGAAGACTGAATAAGCAGTCCCTTGGGCTAACTTTTTTGACTCTAAGGAAGAGACCCTGCAAGGCTGCATCTGGCTGAAAATCACAAGGGGCTGGGAAGTGATACCTGGAAAATCAGTGAAAGAGGCCACAGTGCCTAGGCCCCAGCACCCGGGTAGGGCTTCCCCAAGGCTGGGAGACTCAAGGAACCCTCCTCAGAGCTATTTCCCCATGTCTGCTCTGTAGAAGAGAGCTCTGGAGACTAGGTCTGTTCTAACTGGGAAACTGAGGCCCTGGGAGCAGAGCCATTATTCTGGCGTCTTCACAGCCAAACACCTCTTGCAGCAGGGAAGACTGAATAAGCTGTCCCTTGGGCTACCTTTTTTGACTCTAAGGAAGAGACCCTGCAAGGCTGCATCTGGCTGAAAATCACAAGGGGCTGGGAAGTGATACCTGGAAAGTCAGTGAAAGAGGCCACAGTGCCTAGGCCCCAGCATCCGGGTAGGGTTTCCCCAAGGCAGGGAACCTCAAGGAACCTTCCTCAGAGCTATTTCCCCATGTCTGCTCTGTAGCAGAGAGCTCTGGAGACTAGGTCTGTTCTGACTGGGAAACTGAGGCCCTGGGAGCAGAGCCATTGTTCTGGCGTCTTCACAGCCAAACACCTCTTGCACCAGGGAAGACTGAATAAGCAGTCCCTTGGGCTACCTTTTTTGACTCTAAGGAAGAGACCCTGCAAGGCTGCATCTGGCTGAAAATCACAAGGGGCTGGGAAGTGATACCTGGAAAGTCAGTGAAAGAGGCCACAGTGCCTAGGCTCCAAATCCCAGGTAAGGCTTCGACAGTGCCCTGGAACGTGAAGGCACCCTCCACAGCGCTTTTTCCCCATGTCTGCTCTGTAGCAGAGAGCTCTGGAGACTAGGTCTGTTCTGACTGGGAAAACTGAGGCCCTGGGAGCAGAGCCATTGTTCTGGCGTCTTCACAGCCAAACACCTCTTGCACCAGGGAAGACTGAATAAGCAGTCCCTTGGGCTACCTTTTTTGACTCTAAGGAAGAGACCCTGCAAGGCTGCATCTGGCTGAAAATCACAAGGGGCTGGGAAGTGATACCTGGAAAGTCAGTGAAAGAGGCCACAGTGCCTAGGCTCCAAAGCCCAGGTAAGGCTTCGACAGTGCCCTGGAACGTGAAGGCACCCTCCACAGCGCTTTTTCCCCATGTCTGCTCTGTAGCAGAGAGCTCTGGAGACTAGGTCTGTTCTGACTGGGAAACTGAGGCCCTGGGAGCAGAGCCATTGTTCTGGCGTCTTCACAGCCAAACACCTCTTGCACCAGGGAAGACTGAATAAGCAGTCCCTTGGGCTACCTTTTTTGACTCTAAGGAAGAGACCCTGCAAGGCTGCATCTGGCTGAAAATCACAAGGGGCTGGGAAGTGATACCTGGAAAGTCAGTGAAAGAGGCCACAGTGCCTAGGCCCCAGCATCCCAGGTAGGGCTTCGACAAGGCAGGGAGCCTCAAGGAACCCTCCTCAGAGCTATTTCCCCATGTCTGCTCTGTAGCAGAGAGCTCTGGAGACTAGGTCTGTTCTGACTGGGAAACTGAGGCCCTGGGAGCAGAGCCATTGTTCTGGCGTCTTCACAGCCAAACACCTCTTGCACCAGGGAAGACTGAATAAGCAGTCCCTTGGGCTACCTTTTTTGACTCTAAGGAAGAGACCCTGCAAGACTGAATCTGGCTGAAAATCACAAGGGCCTGGGAAGTGATACCTGGAAAGTCAGTGAAAGAGGCCACAGTGCTTAGGCTCCAAAGCCCAGGTAAGGCTTCGACAGTGCCCTGGAACGTGAAGGCACTCTCCACAGCGCTTTTTCACCTTGTCTGCTCTGCAGCAGAGAGCTCTGGAGATTAGGTCTGTTCTGACTGGGAAACTGAGGCCCTGGGAGCAGACCCATTGTTGTGGCTTCTTAACAGACAAACACCTCTTTCACCAGGGAAGCTTGAATAAGCACTCCCTTGGGCTACCTTTTATGACTCTAAGAAGAGACCCTTCCAGGCTGCCTTTGGCTGAAAATCACATGGGGCTGGAAAGTGCTACCTGGAAAGTCAGTGGAAGAAGCCACAGTGCCTAGGCCCCACCACCCGAGTAGGGCTTCCCCAAGCCAGGGAACCTCAAGGAACTCTTCTTAAATGTATTGCCACATGTGTGCTCTGTAGCAGACAGGTCTGGAGACTAGGTCTGTTCTGACTGGGAAACTGAGGCGCTGGAGCAGACCCATTGTTGTGGCTACTTAACAGACAAACACCTCTTGCACCAGGGATGTCTGAATAAGGACTCCCTTGGGCTATCTTTTATGACTCTAAGGAAGAGACCCTGCCAGGCTCCATTTGGGTGAAAAGCACAAGGGGCTGGAAAGTGCTAGCTGGAAATTCAGTGGTAGGGGCCTTTGTGCCTAGGCCCCACCGCCCCGGTAGGGCTTCCCCAAGCCCGTGAACGTCAAGGCACCCTCCTCAGAGCTAATGCCCCATGTGTGCTCTGTAGCAGAGAGCTCTGGATACTAGGCTTGGTCTGACTAGGAAACTGAGACATGGAGGCAAACCTATTGTTGTCCATTCATAACAGCAAACACCTGTTTCGCCAGGGAAATTGGATAAGCACTCCCTTGGGCTACCTTTTATGACTCTAAGGAAGAGACCCTGCCAGGCTGTCTTTGGCTGAAAATCACAAGGGGCTGGAAAGTGCTACCTGGAAAGTCAGTGGAAGAGGCCACAGTGCCTAGGCCCCACCGCCCGCGTAGGGCTTCCCCAAGCCAGGGAACATCAAGTAACACTCCTCAGAGTTATTGCCCCATGTGTGCTCCATAGCAGAGAGCTCTGGAGACTATTAGGTCTCTTCTGATTGGTAAACTGAGACCCTGGGAGCAGACCCATTGTTCTGCCTTCTTAACAGACAAACACCTCTTGCACCAGGGAAGCCTGAATAAGCACTCCCTTGGGCTACCTTTTATGACTATAAGGAAGAGACCCTGCCAGGCTGCCTTTTTCCTGAAAATCACAAGGGGCTGGAAAGTGCTACCTGGAAAGTCACTGGAAGAGGCCACAGTGCCTAGGCCGCACCGCCCGGGTAGGGCTTCCCCAACGCAGGGAACCTCAAGGAACACTCCTCAGAGTTATTGCCCCATGTGTGCTCTGTAGCAGAGAGGTCTGGAGACTAGGAATGTTCTGACGGGGAAACTGAGGCCCTGGAAACAGACCCATTGTTGTGGCTTCTTAACAGACAAAAACCTCTTGTACCAGGGAAGCTTGAATAAGCACTCCCTTGGGTTACCTTTTATAACTGTAAGAAAGAGACCCTGCCAGGCTGCCTTTGGCTGAAAATCACAAGGGGCTGGAAAGTGCTACCTGGAAAGTCCGTGGAAGAGGCCACAGTGCCTAGGCCGCACCGACCTGGGTAGGGCTTCCCCAAGCCAGGGAACCTCAAGGAACACTCCTCTGAGCTATTGCCCCATGTGTGCTCTGTAGCAGAGAGGTCTGGAGACTACTAGGTCTGTTCTGACTGGGAACATGAGGACCTGGGAGCAGACCCATTCTTGTGGCTTCTTAACAGACAAACAGCTCTTGCAACAGGGAAGCTTAAATAAGCACTCCCTTGGGATACCTTTTATGACTCTAAGTAAGAGAACGTGCCAGGTTGCCTTTAGTTGCAAATCACAAGGTGCTGGAAAGTGCTACCTGGAAAGTCAGTGGAAGAGGCCACAGTGCCTAGGCCCCACCGCCCGGGTAGGGCTTCCCCAAGCCCGTGAACGTCAAGGCACCCTCCTCAGAGCTAATGCCCCATGTGTGCTCTGTAGCAGAGAGCTCTGGATACTAGGCCTGGTCTGACTAGGAAACTGAGGCCTGAAGGCAAACCCATTGTTGTCCTTTCATAACAGCAAACACCTGTTTCGCCAGGGAAGATTGGATAAGCACTCCCTTGGGCTACATTTTATGACTCTAAGGAAGAGATCCTGCCAGGCTGCCGTTGGCTGAAAATCACAAGGGGCTGGAAAGTGCTACCTGGAAAGTCAGTGGAAGAAGCCACAGTGCCTAGGCCCCACCGCCCGGGTAGGGCTTCCTCAAGCAAGGGAACCTCAAGGAACACTCCTCAGAGCTATTGCCCCGTGTGTGCTCTGTAGCAGAGAGCTCTGGAGATTACTAAGGCTGTTCTGACTGGGAAACTGAGGCCCTGGGAGCAGACCCATTATTGTGGCTTCTTAACAGCCAAACACCTCTTGCACCAGGGAAGCCTGAATAAGCACTCCCTTGGGCTACCTTTTTTGACTCTAAGGAAGAGACCCGGCCAGGCTGTCTTTGGCTGAAAATCACAAGGGGCTGGAAAGTGCTACCTGGAAAGTCAGTGGAAGAGGCCACAGTGCTTAGGGCCCACCGCCCGGGTAGGGCTTCCCCAAGCCGGGGAACCTAAAGGAACACTCCTCAGAGCTATTGCCCCATGTGTGCTCTGTAGCAGAGGGCTCTGAGGGCTACTAGGTCTGTTTTGACTGGAAACCGAGGACCTCGGAACTGGCCCATGGCTGTGGCTTCTTAACAAATAAACACCTCTTGTACCAGGGAAGCTTGAATGAGCACTACCTTGGGCTACCTTTTATGACTCTAAGGAAGAGACCCTGCCAGGCTGCCTGTGGCTGAAAATCACAAGGGGTGGAATGTGCTACCTGAAAAGTCATTGGAAGGGATCACAGTGCCTAGGCCCCACCGCCCGGTAGGGCTTCCCCAAGCCAGGGAATCTCACGGAACACTCCTCAGAGCTATTGCCCCATGTGTGCTTTGTAGTAGTGAGCTCTGGAGACTAGGTCTGTTCTGACTGGGAAACTGAGGCGCTGGAGCAGACCCTTTGTTGTGGCTACTTAATAGACAAACACCTCTTGCACCAGGGAAGACTGAATAAGCAGTCCCTTGGGCTACCTTTTTTGACTCTAAGGAAGGCCCTGGGAGCAGAGCCATTGTTCTGGCGTCTTCACAGCCAAACACCTCTTGCACCAGGGAAGACTGAATAAGCAGTCCCTTGGGCTACCTTTTTTGACTCTAAGGAAGAGACCCTGCAAGGCTGCATCTGGCTGAAAATCACAAGGGGCTGGGAAGTGATACCTGGAAAGTCAGTGAAAGAGGCCACAGTGCCTAGGCTCCCAAGCCCAGGTAGGGCTTCCCCAGTGCCCTGGAACGTCAAGGAACCCTCCTCAGAGCTATTTCCCCATGTCTGCTCTGTAGCAGAGAGCTCTGGAGACTAGGTCTGTTCTGACTGGGAAACTGAGGCCCTGGGAGCAGAGCCATTGTTCTGGCGTCTTCACAGCCAAACACCTCTTGCACCAGGGAAGACTGAATAAGCAGTCCCTTGGGCTACCTTTTTTGACTCTAAGGAAGAGACCCTGCAAGGCTGCATCTGGCTGAAAATCACAAGGGGCTGGGAAGTGATACCTGGAAAGTCAGTGAAAGAGGCCACAGTGCCTAGGCTCCAAAGCCCAGGTAAGGCTTCGACAGTGCCCTGGAACGTGAAGGAACCCTCCACAGAGCTTTTCCCCATGTCTGCTCTGTAGCAGAGAGCTCTGGAGACTAGGTCTGTTCTGACTGGGAAACTGAGGCCCTGGGAGCAGAGCCATTGTTCTGGCGTCTTCACAGCCAAACACCTCTTGCACCAGGGAAGACTGAATAAGCAGTCCCTTGGGCTACCTTTTTTGACTCTAAGGAAGAGACCCTGCAAGGCTGCATCTGGCTGAAAATCACAAGGGGCTGGGAAGTGATACCTGGAAAGTCAGTGAAAGAGGCCACAGTGCCTAGGCTCCAAAGCCCAGGTAAGGGCTTCGACAGTGCCCTGGAACGTGAAGGCACCCTCCACAGCGCTTTTTCCCCATGTCTGCTCTGTAGCAGAGAGCTCTGGAGACTAGGTCTGTTCTGACTGGGAAACTGAGGCCCTGGGAGCAGAGCCATTGTTCTGGCGTCTTCACAGCCAAACACCTCTTGCACCAGGGAAGACTGAATAAGCAGTCCCTTGGGCTACCTTTTTTGACTCTAAGGAAGAGACCCTGCAAGGCTGCATCTGGCTGAAAATCACAAGGGGCTGGGAAGTGATACCTGGAAAGTCAGTGAAAGAGGCCACAGTGCCTAGGCTCCCAAAGCCCAGGTAAGGCTTCCAGTGCCAAGGCAGGGAGCTCAAGGAACCCTCCTCAGAGCTATTTTCCCCATGTCTGCTCTGTAGCAGAGAGCTCTGGAGACTAGGTCTGTTCTGACTGGGAAACTGAGGCCCTGGGAGCAGAGCCATTGTTCTGGCGTCTTCACAGCCAAACACCTCTTGCACCAGGGAAGACTGAATAAGCAGTCCCTTGGGCTACCTTTTTTGACTCTAAGGAAGAGACCCTGCAAGGCTGCATCTGGCTGAAAATCACAAGGGGCTGGGAAGTGATACCTGGAAAGTCAGTGAAAGAGGCCACAGTGCCTAGGCTCCAAAGCCCAGGTAAGGCTTCGACAGTGCCCTGGAACGTGAAGGCACCCTCCACACAGCGCTTTTTCCCCATGTCTGCTCTGTAGCAGAGAGCTCTGGAGACTAGGTCTGTTCTGACTGGGAAACTGAGGCCCTGGGAGCAGAGCCATTGTTCTGGCGTCTTCACAGCCAAACACCTCTTGCACCAGGGAAGACTGAATAAGCAGTCCCTTGGGCTACCTTTTTTGACTCTAAGGAAGAGACCCTGCAAGGCTGCATCTGGCTGAAAATCACAAGGGGCTGGGAAGTGATACCTGGAAAGTCAGTGAAAGAGGCCACAGTGCCTAGGCTCCAAAGCCCAGGTAAGGCTTCGACAGTGCCCTGGAACGTGAAGGCACCCTCCACAGCGCTTTTTCCCCATGTCTGCTCTGTAGCAGAGAGCTCTGGAGACTAGGTCTGTTCTGACTGGGAAACTGAGGCCCTGGGAGCAGAGCCATTGTTCTGGCTCTTCACAGCCAAAAAGCCCAGGTAGCGGCTTCCAGTTGCCCAAGGAAGGGAGCCTCAAGGTGAACCTCTCAGAGCTATTTCCCCATGTCTACCTCTGTAGCTGAGAGCTCTGGAAGACTAGGTCTGTTTTCTGACTGGGAAACTGAGGCCCTGGGAGCAGAGCCATTGTTTTTCTGGCGTCTTTCACAAGCCCAAACACCTCTTGCACCAGGGAAGACTGAATAAGCAGTCCTATTGGGCTGCATTTTTTTGACTCTAAGGAAAGAGACCCATGCAAGGCTGCATCTGGCTGAAATCACATGGGGCTGGGAGAGTGTGATACCTGGAAGTCAGTGAAACAGAGGCCACAGTGCACTAGGCTTCCAAAACCCAGCGTTAGTAAGCTTCGACAGAGCCCTGGAACTTGAAGGAACCCTCACAGCCCCTTTTTTTTACCATGTCTGCTCCTGTAGCAGAGAGCTCTGGAGGACTAGGTCTGAGTTCTGACTGGGAAACTGAGACCCTGGGTAGTGAGGAGTACCAGTGGTTCTGGCGGTCTTACACTATCAGCCAAACTAGCCTAATATGCTTAGGGAAGAGAGTGAATAATAGCAGTCCCTTGGGCGTTCCATTAGTTTATGACTTTCTAAGGAAGAGACAGTGCAAGGCTGCATTGGATGAAAATCAACATGTGGGCTGGATAAAGTGATAGCCTTGGAAAAGTCTCGTTGTGAAAGGGGCCACAGTACCTAGGTGCTCCGCAGCACCCCGGGTAGCACTTCCCAGGAGGGGGGCCACGAAGGAAACGTGGAAGGCACTGCTCAAGGCTATTTCCCCATGTCTGCTCTGTAGGCAAGAAGCCTCTGCAGCTAGGGTCTGTGTCTGAATGGGAAAATGAAGGCGCCTGGGAACAGAGCCATTGTTTTCGTGGTCGTCTTCACAGCCAATACACCTCTTGCACCAGGGAAGACTCAAATTATAAGCAGTCCCATTGGGATATCTTAGATAACTCTAAGGAAGGAAAAGTCCGAGGCTGCATCTGGCTGACAAATCAGAAGGGTGCCCACGAAAGTGCATAGGCTCCAAAGCCAGTGTAAGAAGCCAGGTATAATTTAGGCTATAAGGCCATTTAGGGGACAGTAATTGCCCATGGAAACGTTGGAAGGCACCCCTCCACAGGCGTTTTTTTTTCCCCATTTTTCTGCTCTGTAGCAGAGAGGGGAGTTGAGAGCTCTGGAGGGACTAGGATATATCCTTTTCTTGAAAGGGTGAAGAAACAACTTTTGAGTAGGAAGGGCCCTGGGAAGCAGTGCAGATCCATTTGTTTACTTGCAGTCTTCACATCCCAAACAGCCTCTTAATGCCCAGGAAGAAAAAAAGAACTGAATAAAGAGCATTACAGTCCCTTGGGCTAGCTTTTTTTTTGACTCTAGAAGAGACCCCCCCCCCCCTGCTAAAGTGCTTCTGATTCTAAGTCAGTGGGTGAAAAATCCCAAGGGGCTGGGAAATTACACAGTTGATATATGGAAAGCTTTCTGTTGGGTGGTGAAAATGCGAGAGCCACATTTGGGAAGGGGCCCCCAAGCACGCGCCGGGTGGACCGGTGGAGGTAGGGGGGGGCAGGGTAGGTTTAGGGGAGGTGGGGAAGGTTTGAGTTGGGTTAGGGCTTCTCCAAGCAAAAATGGATCCGGGGTTAGGGCGTCTTATCAGGCAAACCAAACGGCAGTGGAGCTTCTCAAGGAACCCTCCTCCTCCAGAGCAAGCATTTATTTTCTACTCACCATGGTCTGCTCAATATTGTATGCAACGAAGGAGCTCTTGAGATGACTGTAATAGTATTGTTAATCATATATGCTGGTGGCTGGGAGTAGTAAGGCACCTGGAGGAACGTCAGTGGAGTGTGAGCCTCTCTGAAGTGCTAGGCCCCAGCACCCGGGTAGGGCTGCCCAACACCAGGGAGCCTCATGAAAAACAAACTCTCAGATTATATTCCCCATGTCTCTGCTCTGTGCTGCAGAGAGTTCCTAACACAAACATCTTTTCTGTACTGGGAAAACTGGATGGCCCTGGGAGGCATAATGCATTGTTTTGGGCGTCGTTTCACAGCAATGCAGCTCTTCTTTGCACCAGGGAAGAAGGAATAAGCTCGTCCCTTGGGCTACCATTTTTTGTACTTGTACGGAAGAGACCACTTGGCCCGGCTTGCATCTGGCCTTGGATGAGAATCACATGGGGCTGGGAAGAAGTTGACACCTGGAAACGTCAGTGAACGGAGGCCAAAGTGCCTGGTGCTCCAGCACTCTGGTTAAGAGTAAAAAAAAAGCTTTCCCAAGGCTCAGTGGAGCCTCGATAGGGAACCCTCGCTCAGTGCTATTTACTCCCATGTGTTGCTGCTTGTACGCAGAGAGGCGCTGCGGAGACTAAGGTACCGTTTTCGCACTGGAGAATCTGCGGCACTTGAGTGGACATCAGATGCCCAATTGTGTCCTTGGAGCGCGCTTGTCACTGAAGTATATATAACACTTCTTGTAGCACCAGGGAAGATTGGTAATAAGCTGTCCCCTTGGTGCTAGCCCTTTTTGACGTTAAGGAAAGAAGGACCCTTGCAAAGCTTGCATTCTGGCGTGTGGAAACAACAAAGCGCTGAGGATAGTGATACCTGGAAAAGTTCACGTAGAAAAGAAGGCTGCACAGGGCCCTAGCCCGCTCGTGAGCGTCTGGGTAGGGTACTTCGAACACGGCAGGGAGACGTGAAAGAAAACCCTCTCTCAGAGCAATTTTCCCCATGTCTGCTCTGGAGCAGACAGCAATGAGGGACTACGTCTGTTCTGACTGGGAAAACTCAGGCCCAGGGGAGCAGAGCCATTTGTGAGTTTTTTTTGGCGTCTTTCACGTGCCTAAAATAACCGTGTCATTTGCAACCAGGTAATGACAGAGATAAGCAGTGTCCTGGGGACTAAAACGCTTTTTACTGAGACTACTAGAGAAAGAAACACTGCAAGGTCTGCAACTTGGCTTGAAAAGAATCACAAGGGAAGCTTGGGATAAGAGGACTAACCCTGTAGAACATTCTCAGCGTTGCACAAAGATTGTGCCACGGTTCGGGCCATATTGGCTCTCGCAAAGTGCCACCTCAAGCGTAAGGGTTCGACTCAGACTTGCCGCTGGAACGTGACGGGCACACCTGCCCACACCAGCCCAGTTTCTCCACATGGTCCTGCTTTATTCTGTATCAGATGACCTGTAGGAGACTAGGGTTGACCTCTGTTCCTGACTGGGAAACTGAGGCCCTGGGAGCAGAAGCCATTGTTTCTGGCCCGGTCTTCCACAGCCAAACTCACCCTCTTGCACCAGGGAAGACTGAATATAGCAGTCCCTTGGGCTACCTTTTTTGACTCTAAGGTGAAGAGATCTTGCAACTGGCTGCATCTGGCTGAAAAATCACAAGGGGCTGGGAAATAGATGATACTCTGGGAAAGTCAGTTTTTTAAGACGGCCCACAGTGCCTAGGCTCCAGCAAAAGGCCGACAGTGGCTTCGACAGTGCCCCTGGAACGTGAAGGCACACCTCCTCAGTCCCTCAGCTTTTTCCCCATGTCTGGGAGCTCTGTAGCAGACGAGAGCTCTGGAGACTACAGGTCTGTTCCTCTGACTGGGCTTGATTGAAGCCTGGGAGCAGAGGCCATGGTTCTGGCGTGTGTCACAGCCAAAACACCCTCTTGCAACCAGGGAACAGACAGAATAAGCATGTCCTTGGGCTAACCTGTTTTTTGTGAACTCTATAGGCTAGGAGAGCCCTGCCAAGGCTCGCATCTGGCTGAACTAGATCACAATGGTGCTGGTCGAGGAAGTGATACCTGGGAATAGTCACAGTGAACAGAGTGGTCCTACTTGCCTAGGCTCCAAAGCCCCCTGGGATCCAGTGGCCCTCGGCACGTCAAAGGCACCCTCCGGTCACAGCGTGGCTGTTTTTCTATCCCATGTCTGCTTCTGTAGTGCGAGAGTCTCTAGACTAGTTCAGGGTCTTCTTTCTGACAGGGAAACTGACAGTGCCCTTGGCGGCATGAGGCCATTGTTCTGGCGTATTAGGCACAGCCAAACACCTGCATTTGTGACCAGGGAAGACTGCGAATTCTGAATAAGCAGTCTTCCTTGGTGCTACCCGATTTTTGACTCAAAGGAAGAGACCCTGCATAGGGCTGCATCGTGTGCGGAGAAAATCACAAGGGACTGTGGAAGGTGATACCAACTGGTAAAGATCAGTGAAAGAGGCCACAATGTGGCGAGGTGTCACAAAGCACCCAGGTTGAGGCTTCGACTAAGGTCACTGGACTAGAAAAGGCAACACCAACCTCAGAGCTCTTAACTTCCCCCATGTGCGTGCTCTGTAGCAGAGAGCGTCTGGAGACTAGTCTGGCTTCTGAATGTGACTGGGAAACTGAGGCCTTGGTTTGACTGGGAAGCAGAGCCATTGTTTGTGGCGTCTTCAACACGCTAATGCCAAAACACACACTAGTTTGTACAACCCTAGGGAAGACTGAATAAGCATTCCCTTGGGCTCCCTATCTTTATTGAAACTCTAAGGAAGAGTATCCGTCGTCTAGCGGTCTGCATCTGGCTGAAAAATCACAAGGGGACTGGAACAGTGCTACCTGGAAAGTCAGTGAAAGCACAATCAGAGCAGGCCTACGTAATCCAAGGCAACCCGCTGTATGCGCTTCCCCAAGGCAGGGAGCCTCAAGGATATACCCTCCTCAGAGCTATTTGCCCGCATCAAATGATGTGTGCTCTGTATCAGAGAGCTCATCGGATGTCTAGCGTCTTAGTTCTGACTGGAGAAACTTAGAGGGCCCTTAGTGAACCTCAGAGCCCATTGGCTTTCTGGCGCGACTCTCCACAGCCAAACACCCTTTGCACCAGGGAAGACTGAATAAGCAGTCCCTCACTGGGCTAAAACCTTTTTTTGACGTCTAAGGGAAGAGACCCTTGCAAGGGCTCTGCATCTCCTGGGCTGGAAAATTCACCAAGGAGGCTGGGAAGTGATCACCCCTGGCACAAAACTGATCTGAAAAGTGACGCCCACTAGTAGCCATAGGCTCCATAAAGTCCACTTAAGGCTTACTCGACAGTGCACCACTGGAGATATGTGAAAGGTGCACTGTCCCTCCACACAGCGCTTTTTCCTCCATGTCTTGCTCTGTAGCAGGCGGAGCTCTCGGTTGAGACCGCTAGGTCTGCGTTCCTGACTGCCGGAGGACAACTCGAATGACCTGCGCCACTGGGGCAGAGCAGAGGCGCATCTCTGTCCATGGAGCGTCCCCTCACAGTCCAAACAACGTCTCATTTGCACCAGGGGGTAAAAAAGACCTGAGAATAAGCCAAGCTCCCTTGCCTACTACCTCCTTTTTTTCTGCTCTACGGATCGGAGACCCTGTCAAGGCGCTGCATGTGGCTGAGAAAAATCCTCAAGGGGCTGGACATAACTCTACCTGTGTTACCTGGGCAAAGTCAGTGAAAGAGGTCCACACACTCTGCCTAGGGCTCTCAAAGCCCATGAGTAACGCTGGACTTCGACAGTAGCCCCTGGAAATCGTGAAATGAGGCAACCGCTCAACACAGCTTTTTCCCACATGTCGGCTCTTAGTCAGCAGAGAAGCTCTGGGGTGGAGACTAGGTCTGTTCGAACTGGGGAAAATCTGAAGCCCTTGGCAGCCAGAGCCATTGCTAGTTGAGTCTGGGGCAGTCTGGCCCAAACCCCTCTTGCACCAGGGAAGACTCACAGGTCCCTTGTGTGCTATAGCTTTTTCGAGTAACAGGCGAAAGAGACCGCCGGCAAGACTCAGCATTCTGGCTGAAAACTCACAAGGGGTTGAAGTGATACCTGGAAAGTTCAGTTGACATGGGCCACAGATCGTGACCTACGGCTTCAAAGCCCACGGTAAGGCTTTCGAACAAGGCAGCGGAGCCCTCAAGGAACCCTCCTCAGCGCTGCAAGGCATGTCTGCTCTGTTAGCAGAGTGTAGCTTGCTGGAGACTAGTATCTCTTCTCACTGGGAACTGTGAAGGCCCATGGTGAGCAGTAGCCCCATTAATATGTACTGGCGTATTCATGTGGTGAAAAACACCTCTAATCACCAGAGGCAAACAGACTGCAGTCTATGGCTACCTCCCTCTAGGGTAGACCCATGCAAGTCTGCATCTCCCTTAGTTGGGCAAGGAGCCCTCAAGTGATACCTCGCACCTCAGTTGAAAGAAGGCATCACAGTTCTAGGCTCCAAAGCCAGGTAAGGCTTCGGAGGTGCCCTGGAACGTGATCACAGCGTGGTGTGGCAGTGAGAGCTCTGGAGGTCGTAGGTCTGTGTGACTGGGCCAAACTGAGGCCCTGGGGGCAGAGCCATTGTTTTCTGGAAATCTTCAAAGCCAACACAACTTGCACCAGGAAAGGAAGACCTGAATAAAGTGCAGTCCCTTTGGTCTACCTGTTCTTTGACTCTAAGAGAAGAGACCCTTTGCAAGGCTGCATCTGGCTGAAAAAATCCCAAAGGGGCTGGGGAAGTGATAGATCCTGGAAAGTCAGTTGAAAGAGGTCCACAGTGCCTAGAGCATCCACAAAGGCCCAGGTAAGGTGTTCGACAGTGCCCTGGAACGTGAAGGCACCCTCCACAACGCTTTTTCCCCATGTCCCTGCTACTGTAGCAGATGTGTAGCTTGCGAGGTACTAGCTCGTTGTTCCTGACTGGGATAACAGAGCGCCCTCCGGACCAGAGACGCATTGTCTAGCTGGCTGTCTTCACAGCCAAACACACTATCTCTTGCACCCGAGGGAAGACTGAATAAGCTAGTCCCTTGGGCTACCCTTTTTTTTGACTCTAAAAGGTAAGAGTGGACCCTGCAAGGCTGCAATCCCTGGCTGAAAAATTCAAAAGGGGGCTGGGGAAGTGATACCATGAGAAAGTCAGTGAAAGAGGCCACAGTGCTGTAGGCTCCAAAGCCCCAAGGTAAGTCTTCGTGACAGTGACCCCTGGAATGTGCCGCTGTTGTGTGAGGCACGACCCTCAATATCCACAGCGCCGTTTTTTTTCACCCATGCTCTGCTCTGAAGCAGAGAGCTCTGGAGACACTTAGGTCTGTTTAATGTCTGACTGCGGAAACTGAGGCCCTGGGAGCAGAGCAAACATTGTTCTGGCGTCTTTCACCAGCCAAACACCTCATTGCACCAGGAAGACTTGAATAAGCCCAGTCCCTTGGGCTAACCTTTTTTTTGACTCTACACTAGAGAAGGAGACCCTGAGCATAGTGCTGCATCTGGCTGAAAAATCACAAGGGGCTTGTGGAAGTGATACCCTGGAAATGTCAGTGAAAGAGGCCACAAGTGCACTAGGTTCCCCAACAGCCCGTGGTAACGGCTTCCCCAATCGCAGCGGAAGCCTCAAGGCAACCCTCCACAGAAGCTATTTCCCCATGTCTGCTCTGTAGTAGAGAGCTCTGGATATTAGGATCTGTTCTGACTTGGGAAACTGAGTGCCCTGGGGAACAGAGCCATTGTTCTGGCGTCTTCACAGCCAAACACTCTCTTGCACCGAGGGAATACTGTAATAAGCAGTCCCTTGGGTCTACCTTTTTTTCTGACTCTAAGGGAAGAGACCATCTGCTCTCTATATCCTTGCATTCTGGAGTGAAAATGTGTACAAGGGGGCATTGGGAAGTGTGATATCCTGGAAAGTCAGTGAAAGAGAGGCCACAGTTTCTAGCCCGGCCAGCCACCCAGCGGTAAGGAGCCTTTTTCCTCAAGGCAGGTAGCTTCAAAAAAACACGTCAGTCTGAAGCTATTTTCCCCAATGTCACTGCGAGATAGTGTAGCAGTTTCGAGCTCTGTAGGAGACTATGTCGTCTGTTTCTGACTGCGGAAACTGAGGAGCCCTGGAAAGCAGAGCCGATTTGGTTTTGGGCAGTTCGATCACCAGCGTGCAAGTAAATCACGCTCTCATGCACCACCAGGGAGAAACGCTAAGACACCATTACACGTCCATGACCCATGAGGGCTAACCATTTTTTTGACTCTAACGGAAGGAAGTTGTCCCTGCTCAAGGCTACAGCTGGATGAAAATATCACAATATGGGGATGTGGGAAGGTGATCAACTGTATTGGGTAAGTTAAGTCACGTTGAAAGAGGGCCACCGTGATAGGCTCCAAACAACCGGTGTAAGGCCTTCGACATGCCCTGGAACGTGAAGGACACCCTCCCACAGGAGCTATTTCCCCATGTCTGCTCTGTAGCAGAGAGCTCTGGAGACTAGGTCTGTTTCTGACTGGGAAAACTGAGGCCCTGGGAGCAGAGCCATTGTTCTGGCGTCTTCACAGCCAAACACCTCTTGCACCAGGGAAGACTGAATAAGCAGTCCCTTGGGCTACCTTTTTTGACTCTAAGGAAGAGACCCTGCAAGGCTGCATCTGGCTGAAAATCACAAGGGGCTGGGAAGTGATACCTGGAAAGTCAGTGAAAGAGGCCACAGTGCCTAGGCTCCAAATCCCAGGTAAGGCTTCGACAGTGCCCTGGAACCTGAAGGCACCCTCCACAGCGCTTTTTCCCCATGTCTGCTCTGTAGCAGAGAGCTCTGGAGACTAGGTCTGTTCTGACTGGGAAACTGAGGCCCTGGGAGCAGAGCCATTGTTCTGGCGTCTTCACAGCCAAACACCTCTTGCACCAGGGAAGACTGAATAAGCAGTCCCTTGGGCTACCTTTTTTGACTCTAAGGAAGAGACCCTGCAAGGCTGCATCTGGCTGAAAATCACAAGGGGCTGGGAAGTGATACCTGGAAAGTCAGTGAAAGAGGCCACAGTGCCTTGGCTCCAAAAGCCCAGGTAAGGCTTCGACAGTGCCCAAGGCCCTGAGAACGTCAAGGCACCCTCCACAGAGCTATTTTCCCCCCATGTCTGCTCTGTAGCAGAGAGCTCTGGAGACTAGGTCTGTTCTGACTGGGAAACTGAGGCCCTGGGAGCAGAGCCATTGTTCTGGCGTCTTCACAGCCAAACACCTCTTGCACCAGGGAAGACTGAATAAGCAGTCCCTTGGGCTACCTTTTTTGACTCTAAGGAAGAGACCCTGCAAGGCTGCATCTGGCTGAAAATCACAAGGGGCTGGGAAGTGATACCTGGAAAAGTCAGTGAAAGAGGCCACAGTGCCTAGGCTCCAAAGCCCAGGTAAGGCTTCGACAGTGCCCTGGAAACGTGAAGGCACCCTCCACAGAGCTTTTTCCCCATGTCTGCTCTGTAGCAGAGAGCTCTGGAGACTAGGTCTGTTCTGACTGGGAAACTGAGGCCCTGGGAGCAGAGCCATTGTTCTGGCGTCTTCACAGCCAAACACCTCTTGCACCAGGGAAGACTGAATGAAAGCAGTCCCTTGGGCTACCTTTTTTGACTCTAAGGAAGAGACCCTGCAAGGCTGCATCTGGCTGAAAATCACAAGGGGCTGGGAAGTGATACCTGGAAAGTCAGTGAAAGAGGCCACAGTGCCTAGGCTCCAAAGCCCAGGTAAGGCTTCGACAGTGCCCTGGAACGTGAAGGGCACCCTCCACAGAGCGCTTTTTCCCCATGTCTGCTCTGTAGCAGAGAGCTCTGGAGACTAGGTCTGTTCTGACTGGGAAAACTGAGGCCCTGGGAGCAGAGCCATTGTTCTGGCGTCTTCACAGCCAAACACCTCTTGCACCAGGGAAGACTGAATAAGCAGTCCCTTGGGCTACCTTTTTTGACTCTAAGGAAGAGACCCTGCAAGGCTGCATCTGGCTGAAAATCACAAGGGGCTGGGAAGTGATACCTGGAAAGTCAGTGAAAGAGGCCACAGTGCCTAGGCTCCAAAGCCCAGGTAGGGCTTCCCCAAGGCAGGGAGCCTCAAGGAACCCTCCTCAGAGCTATTTCCCCATGTCTGCTCTGTAGCAGAGAGCTCTGGAGACTAGATCTGTTCTGACTGGGAAACTGAGGCCCTGGGAGCAGAGCCATTGTTCTGGCGTCTTCACAGCCAAACACCTCTTGCACCAGGGAAGACTGAATAAGCAGTCCCTTGGGCTATCTTTTTTGACTCTAAGGAAGAGACCCTGCAAGGCTGCATCTGGCTGAAAATCACAAGGGGCTGGGAAGTGATACCTGGAAAGTCAGAGAAAGAGGCCACAGTTCCTAGGCCCCCAGCACCCAGGTAGGGCTTCCCCAGGCAGGGAGCCTCAAAGAACCCTCCTCAGAGCTATTTCCCCATGTC
>JAGTYA010000334.1:0-30078 GCA_024291935.2 Okapia johnstoni | reverse complement strand
CTGGGATGTGATACCTGGAAAGTCAGTGAAAGAGGCCACAGTGCCTAGGCTCCAAAGCCCAGGTAAGGCTTCCCCAGTGCCCTGGAACGTGAAGGCTCCCTCCACAGCGCTTTTTCCCCATGTCTGCTCTGTAGCAGAGAGCTCTGGAGACTAGGTCTGTTCTGACTGGGAAACTGAGGCCCTGGGAGCAGAGCCATTGTTCTGGCGTCTTCACAGCCAAACACCTCTTGCACCAGGGAAGACTGAATAAGCAGTCCCTTGGGCTACCTTTTTTGACTCTAAGGAAGAGACCCTGCAAGGCTGCATCTGGCTGAAAATCACAAGGGGCTGGGAAGTGATACCTGGAAAAGTCAGTGAAAGAGGCCACAGTGCCTAGGCTCCAAAGCCCAGGTAGGGCTTCGACAAGGCAGGGAGCCTCAAGGAACCCTCCTCAGAGCTATTTCCCCATGTCTGCTCTGTAGCAGAGAGCTCTGGAGACTAGGTCTGTTCTGACTGGGAAAACTGAGGCCCTGGGAGCAGAGCCATTGTTCTGGCGTCTTCACAGCCAAACACCTCTTGCACCAGGGAAGACTGAATAAGCAGTCCCCCTTGGGCTACCTTTTTTGACTCTAAGGAAGAGACCCTGCAAGGCTGCATCTGGCTGAAAATCACAAGGGGCTGGGAAGTGATACCTGGAAAGTCAGTGAAAGAGGCCACAGTGCTTAGGCCCCAGCACCCGGGTAGGGCTTCCCCAAGGCAGGGAGCCTCAAGGAACCCTCCTCAGAGCTATTTCCCCATGTCTGCTCTGTAGCAGAGAGCTCTGGAGACTAGGTCTGTTCTGACTGGGAAACTGAGGCCCTGGGAGCAGAGCCATTGTTCTGGCGTCTTCACAGCCAAACACCTCTTGCACCAGGGAAGACTGAATAAGCAGTCCCTTGGGCTACCTTTTTTGACTCTAAGGAAGAGACCCTGCAAGGCTGCATCTGGCTGAAAATCACAAGGGGCTGGGAAGTGATACCTGGAAAGTCAGTGAAAGAGGCCACAGTGCCTAGGCTCCAAAGCCCAGGTAAGGCTTCGACAGTGCCCTGGAACGTGAAGGCACCCTCCACAGCGCTTTTTCCCCATGTCTGCTCTGTAGCAGAGAGCTCTGGAGACTAGGTCTGTTCTGACTGGGAAAACTGAGGCCCTGGGAGCAGAGCCATTGTTCTGGCGTCTTCACAGCCAAACACCTCTTGCACCAGGGAAGACTGAATAAGCAGTCCCTTGGGCTACCTTTTTTGACTCTAAGGAAGAGACCCTGCAAGGCTGCATCTGGCTGAAAATCACAAGGGGCTGGGAAGTGATACCTGGAAAGTCAGTGAAAGAGGCCACAGTGCCTAGGCTCCAAAGCCCAGGTAAGGCTTCGACAGTGCCCTGGAACGTGAAGGCACCCTCCACAGAGCTTTTTCCCCATGTCTGCTCTGTAGCAGAGAGCTCTGGAGACTAGGTCTGTTCTGACTGGGAAACTGAGGCCCTGGGAGCAGAGCCATTGTTCTGGCGTCTTCACAGCCAAACACCTCTTGCACCAGGGGAAGACTGAATAAGCAGTCCCTTTTGGCTACCTTTTTTGACTTTAAGGAAAAGACCCGGAAGCTAGCTGCAAATCTGGTTGAAAATCAGACAGGGTGGGCGAAGGTAATACCTAGGAAAGTCAGTGAAAGAGGGCACAACGTGTAGGCTCCAGAAGCCCATTTGCGGCTTAGGGAAGTCCCAAGGAACTGCAGACACTCAAGGAACCACTCTTGAGATATTTCCCAAGTCTGCACTGTACAAAGAGAGTCTGGAGACTAGGACTGTTTCTGATTGGGAACAGCGGACTGGGGAGACAGAGCCATTGTTGCTGGGCGTTTCACAGCCAAAAAACTCCTATTTAACCAGGGACGAAAGAGACTGGGAATAAAGCAGTCCCTTGGGCGCTACCTTTTTATGACTCTAAGGAAGAGACCCTGCAAGGCTGCATCTGCCTGAAAAGTCAACAACGGGGCTGGGAAGTGATACCTGGAAAGTCGTGTGAAAGAGGCCAACAGTGCATTAGGAAAGACCGGGTACGGCTTCACAAAGTGAGGGAGACTCTCAAGGCAACCCTTCTCAGAGTATTTCCCCTTATGTCTGACTCTGTAGAGGTGAGTCTGGAGACTAGGGTCAGTTCTGACTGGGAAATTGAGGGCCTGGGAGAGTAGCCCATTGTTTGGGCGGTACTTCACATCAAAAACATGTCTTGACAGGTTGACAGTATAAAGCAGCTCTGGGTACTAGGTCTTGACTCTGAATGGAAGAGACCTTGCAAGGACGCATTTGGCTGAAAATCACAACGGTGTGGGATAGTGATATCCGAGGAACGTAGTTCAACAGAGTGCCACAGGGCTAGGGCAAGCTCAGGTAAGGCTTTGACAGAGTTTAGAACGTGGAAGGCAACTCACTGCGCTTAATGCATTTGTTTGTCGAAAAGGCTCTGGAAACCCTAGGCTCTGTTTTGACTGGGGACAAATGACCTCTGGGAGGAGAGCCATTGTTCGTCTGGCGTCTTCCAGCCAAATGTTGCACAGGGTAAAAACCATGGAAAACTGAATAGCAAGTCCCTGGGTGGGCTAAAACCTTTTTTTGACGTCTAAGGGAGAGACCTGACTGCAAAAAAGGTAATAAGTTTATGTGGGCTTGAAAATCTCAGGGGCGGGACTGTGATACCTGGAAAAGTCAGTGAAAGAGGGCCACAGTGCCTAGGTCTCACCCACCAGCCCCGGTTTAGGGCTTCGACAGTGCCCTGGAAACGTGTTAGGCACCCTCCACAGGAGCTTTTTCCCCATGTCTGCTCTTTGTAGCAGAGAGCTTGGAACTTAGGTCTGTTTCTGACTGGGAAACTGGGCCTTGGACGGAGCAGAAGCCATTGTTCTGGCGTCTTCACCAGCCAAAACACCTCTTGCACCAGGGATAGACTGAATAAAGCAGCAAGTCCCTTGGGCTACCTTCCTTTTGACTCTAAGGAAGAGACCCTGCAAGGCTGCAATTCTGGCTGATAAAATCACAAGGGGCTGGGATAAGTGATACCCTGGAAAGTCAGTTTCAGTGAAGAGAGGCCAACAAAGTGCCTAGGCTCCAAAGCCCACGGTAAGGGCTTCGAAGTGCCCTGAAACGTTAACGCTGAAGGCACCCTCTCCTCAGAGCTATTTTCCCCCAATGTTCTGCTCTGTAGCAGAGAGCTCTGGAGACTAGGTCTGTTTCTGACTGTAGGAAACTGGAGGCCCAACTAGGGAGCAGAGAGCCAATTGTTTCTGGGCGTCTTCACAGCCCCTCCCCCCTAACACCCTCCTTCATCCACCTGGGGAGAGACAGGGGATTGACAACATAAGCAGGTCCCTTGGGGCTCTACCTTTTCTATGACTCTAAAGGAGAAGAAAGGAAGAGGACCCCTGCAAGGCTGCTCATTCTGGCTGTGAAAATCACAAGGGGCTGGGAAAGTAGATGACTTCCTGGAAAACGTCAGTGAAAGGAGGGCCCCACAAGTGCCAAGGGGCTCCAAAGCCCAGGTAAGTGCTTCGAACACTTCAGACAGTGTTACCCTTGGTCACGTGGGGGTAGGGCACCCATCCACAGCGCTTATTTTCTTTCCACAATGTCTGCTCTGTAGCCCCGGAGAGCTCTCTGGATGACTGTATCAAGTCAGTGTCTGACCTGGAAGACAGAGGCCCTGGGCAAAGCAGAGCAAGAGCCATTGTTCAGGCGGACTTCAACAGCCAATACACCTCTTGCAACCAGGGAAGACCTGAATAAGCAGTAAGTCTGGGCTTATGGGCTACCTTTTTTTTGACTCTATAATGAACTCAATAAAATAGTCAAGAGATCTAATACCCCAATCAGCAAGGACTAACCTGCAATGGCTGGCTGGCTGAATATCACAAAGGGGCTGGAAGAAGTGATGCATACCTGGAAAGTCAGTGAAAAAGAGGCCCACAGTGCCTAGGGCCCCAAAGCACAACTACGGGGGCTAGGGGGGCTTCCCCAAGGCCATGTGGAGCCTCAAGGAAACCCTCCTACTCAGAGCTATTTGCCCCACTGTCTGCTCATGTAGCCAGCAGAGAGCGCTCTGGAGACTAAGGTTCTGTTCTGACTGGGGAGGAAACTGAGGCCTTCTGGGAGACAGAGCCAGATTCTCCATAGTTCTGGCGCGTTCCTTCCACGAGCCAAACACACCCTCTTGAAAGCCCTACCAGGGAAAGAACTGAATAGCACAATCCCCTTGGGCTAAACCGCAAATTTTGTGTGTCTAACTTAAGGAAGAGACCCCATCCGCTGCCACTAAGGCGATGTCAACATGTCTGCTGGAAAATACACAAGTGGGTGACTGGAAAAGATAAGAAAATCCGAGGACAAGTCCAGTGAAATAGATAGGGGCACACAACTCCAGTTGCCTCATGGCCCAACCAGCACCACCAGACCCGTCGGTAGAGGCTTAAGAACCTCCTCACACGGGCCGACTGACGACCTCAAACGGAAACCCACCCACATCCGATACAAAGACGCAACTATTAAAGGATCACCGTCGTGTCAATGCTGGTCCATTGATAGCAGAGAGATCTGCATAACTGTATAAAGGTCTGGTTCTGTCGAATGGGGGACGGGTCTGGAATATGGAGACCGCTCCACTGAGGATCCTGCAGAGCGCCACATGTTACTGTACTCATTGTAGTGCTAAGATAAAAGGCGCATCATAGTCTACACTACCACCCAGCAACAACGTCCTTGCCCAATGCAAAACGAGTCATGGAAGAACTGGAATTAGGCGAGTCAACAGGGCTACACGAACCTTTTTTCTTGACTCGTAAAAGTAAAGAAGAATAATACCACCCTGCAAGGGCTAAGCATACTCTACAATCTGTCGGCCTTGACAAATACGATAGGCACAAGGGAGGCAACTCATGCGGAAAAACAGTCGCATACTCTGTGAAATGTTCAGTTGCAGGAAGGACACAAACATAGGTGGCCATACAGGCTCCAAAGCCCGAGTCTACCGAGTTAGTCTTCGAACACATGGTGCCCTGTGACACGTGACGTGCAAACACAACTTCAAAGGACGCTTTTTATTATTTATTTTTTTTCTGACCCCATACGTCCTGCTTCTTGAAGCAGAGGAGCCTCTGGAGACTCAAGTGTCTAGTTACTGCAATTCGGAAATCCTGAGGCCCTGGGGCGCTTAGAGCACCATTGAGTTCTGATGCTATCCTTCACATAAGTGGCACTAAACACACACTCTAAGATGCAACCAGGGAAGAACCCTGATAATAAGCTAGCTGTGCATCACCATTGGGGGCTAAAAATACAATCCGTTTTTTTGCAATAATCATAGGTGTCAAGACGCGATTCATATCCATTGCAAGGCTCGCTCTTGGCTGCAATCTGGCCGCCCTGAAATGAAAAACACAAGGGGGCGGGAAAGTGATACACTGCGGGAAAGTCAGTGTGGGAAAGAGGCTACAGTGCATAGGCTACAAAAGACCAAGTAATAGGCTTCGACAGTGCCCTGGACACAGTGGAAAGCCGTGAAGGCACTCCCTCCAAAAAGCGCTTTTTCACCCATTGTCTATGCTCTGTAAGCACGAGATGTCTGGAGTACTAGATACGGTTCCTGGACAAGGGGTTGGTAAACTGCAGGAGCCCTGCGATAGGAGCGAGAAGGCCATCGCTCATGATTGGCCGGGTGGCCTCCTGTTACACAGCCAAACAACACTCTGCCCTCAGGGAAGAGAAGATCTAGAATAAGCGGTCCCCTACAGAGACTACCTATTTCTTTGACCCCCTCTAAATTAATCGGATAGGACCACCTGCAAGGCTGTCATTGGTGGCCCTGTACACATCACTAAAGGTATGGACTGGGAAGTAGATACCTGGAAAAGTAATGTGAAAGAGCGGCACACAAGTGAGCCGTGCCTCCCCTCCTGCGTTCGAAAGCCACAGGATACAAGTAGGTCTTCTGACAAGTTGTCTCTAGAACGTGTGAAGGCACAACCGCTCCACAGAGCGCCTCTTTCGCCACATGTCCTGTGCTCTTTGCTATCATAGCTAGCTCTGGAGCCTAGGTATGTTCTGAACTGCGGGAAAACACAAGCCAACTGGCGCAGCACGAGCCACTTCTTTATGGACTTCCTTTCAACACAAGTCCAGAGACAAGCACTTGCACCAAGGGACAAGAAAGGACCGCTGACATACAACCAGTCCTCTGAGGAGCAACCTACATTTATTTTAACTCTAAGAGGAAGAGGACGCGGCAAGGCGTGCATATGGCCTGAAAATCAACCCAAGGGGTCAGGGAAGGGAAACTGGAAAAGTCACAGTTGATAAAAGATTGGCCAATGTGCCCTAATAAAGATATGACGCGCCACAGTGCCTAAGGCTGCAAAAGCCCGGGATAAGGCTTCCGTACAGACTTTGCCCTGGAACGTTTTGAAGGCACCACTTCCATATCAAGAGCATATTTACCACAATGTATGCCTCTGCTATACAGTCTAGAACTGACGCCTCGGGAGAATACACGGTACTGATAACTGTACTGCAAGATTCAACTGAAGCACTTGGGAGCAGTAGCCATTGTTCTGGGCGTAACCTTCCACAAGCCAAACTCCTCTTGCGCAGTCCAGGGAAAAGCATCTGGAATAAGGCAGTTCCCTCCATTGGGCTAGCCTCTTTTGACTCTAAAGAAATGAGCACACTAACGCAAAGGCACTTTCATCTGGATGAACTTAAAACATAACCTCAAGGAAGCTGGTAGGGTATGTCGATACCGGGAACGTCAGGTGTGAAGAGATACAGCCACAGTTGCTCGGCATCCATAAGCCCAGGTAATGGCCTACCGACAAGTTTAGCACGTGGATACGTGAAGTGTCACCGCTCCTCAAGCACAATATTCCCATGTCTGCCTCTGTCAGCCACACAGACGACATCTGGAGACTACGTCTCGTTTCTTGACTAGGGAAACTGAGCGGAGGCAACCTTCGGGGTAGCCACGAACAGCAGAGAGGAGGCTCCCCAGCAGGCACATCCCTGTTCTGAGCGTCCCTTCACACAGCCACACACCACCTCTCTACTTGCCACCAGGAATGAACATAGCAAACCTTAGACTAAGCAGTACACCCTTTGAGGGATCTACCTTTTTTCATTATTTCTATACTCCTACGGAATAGCCATGACCCTGCAAGAGCAGACATCTGGCTGAAAAATCACACAAGGCTCCGAGAACGGATGAATATTTTAACTCAGTCAGAAAGAGGCCGCGTAGTGCATACCCCGACTCCCGTTAGGGCTGGGAGGGTGTTATAGGTGAATGGTGGGTATTGGTTCACAGGCTACGGTACCCATTGCGATTTATTGAACCACCTTTAAAGATTTTGTCTATGGCTGTCTTTTTTTTTGATTATTTGCTGAGCAACAGCCCAGTTTTTTTTCGGACTTTGTAACCTGGGACCTCTTGCACCCGCGGATATAGAGGCCGCCACAGGTTGCCTAGGTCTTCCTCATGCCGATGCGCCAAGGTACCAAGACCTTCCAAAGCTCCATCTGGCGAACAATCCATCCAACGGCCAGAAGAGTCCCTTCATTAATCATTCTGAAGGTGTAACCCTGCACTCTAGAGCCCAGCACCCCGTAATGCATCCACAACACGGAGGAGACCAAGTGAACCGTCCTCAAGTCTGCTATTTCCCCCAATTCTGCGCTGTAGGTGCACTCTCGCGAACATCTTCGTTCTCTAACTGGAACGGCCTCCTTACGGAACGCCACTTATGCTTGCGTCGTAACTGAGACACAACCACTCACTTTCCAGCATTAGAAGACGCGGGAGTAGAGTCCCTTGGCGATACACCAAAACCAATTTGGTCTCTTTGAAAACATTCACAGGCTTGCATCTGGACTCGAAATAACTACAAAGCTTGGATCTGCATCTCTGGGGAGTCACTACAACGCGCACCAGAGTGGGAAACATCATAAGACCAAATAGGAGGTGGCGAACATAACTTTTGACCGTGAGAAGCACACCCTCCACACGGTAGGTCCCCAGTTGCTCTGTAGGATGAGCGCTCCGCAGCGACCACCTCTGATTCGGCACTTCGTAAAGGTGGGATGAGAGAGAACCATGTGCATCGTCCCTATCTCTGCCACATCACCCCGTGCTCCATTCATTCAACTGAAATTAAACACAGTCACGTGCTAACTTTTTTTGAACTCTAAGAAGAACTCCTCAACTGACAGCTCTGGGAATAGACATAATTATCTGAAGCCAGATACAATACACCCGATTGAACTAGAGGCCATTTGCCTTACCTCCAAACACAGCTTTTCCTGTCCCCCCCCCCCCCCCGCCGATGCCCCCCCCCGAACTCTAGTATCCATCCCATGCGTCTGTCGTACAAGAGACAGTCTGAGACCTAGTAACTCTTTCCTGACTGGGGTATTGTGGCCCGACAAGCCTTTATTCTGCATCTGCAGAAAAATTTAGATGTCTCTCCAGATATGACTGAATATAGCCAATCCCCTATATGGCTATGGCTGATTTGCGATATTAGTATTCACCATTATTGCACTATGAGGCTTCTTTTTTCTTGTTCACATGGGGGCTTGGACATAGCTGTCAAATACACAAGTGTTCTTATTTTCCTCTTTGCCGAGCCCCACACCCGGTAGGGCTTCCCCAAGGCAGAGCCTCAAGAACCTTTCCGCAGAAGATAGTTCGCCAAAGTACTCTCTCTGGAGCCAGAACTCGAAGATTCTAGTCTGTCTTTCTACTGAGGAGACTGAGAGCCGCGGGGAGCAGAGCTCAGGATGGCCAGAATAATCACCGCCACACCCATCCTCCGCCTACAATAATGACTAAGCACTCCATTAGAATTTACGTCTATAGGATAGAGACACCTGCAAAGGCTGCATCTGGCTGAGAAAATCACAATGAGCTGGGAGAAGATGATAAACCTGGAAAGTCAGTGAAAACAGAGGACACCGTGCCTAAGGCACCCCAGCACACCGGTAGGGCTTCCCACACAGGCAGGGAGCCCCTCCAAGGAACCCTCCTCAATCTATTTCCCCCATGTCCTGCTCATGTAGCAGAGCAGCCTCGAGGAACCTAGGTCCTGTTCTGACTGGGAAACTGAGGCCCTGGAGCAGAGCCATTGTTCTGGGCGTCTTCACAGCCAAACACCTCTTGCACCAGGGAAGACTGAATAAGCAGTCCCTTGGGCTACCTTTTTTGACTCTAAGGAAGACAGAGACCCTGGCAGAGAGGGCTGCATCTGGCTGAAAAGTCACAAGGGTGCTGGGAAGGTGATACCTGGAAAGTCGAGTGAAAGAAGCAGAGGGAGGCACGAGGTAGATAGGCGCGTCAAAGTCTAAGGTAAGGTTAGAAAAGTGCCCTGGAACGTGAAGCCCACCCTCCACAGCCGCTTTTTCCCCAGTTGTCAACTCTGATAGACAGCAGCAGTCTTGGTGATAGGTCTGTTACTGGACTGGAAACCCAGGGACCCTGGGCAGCCAGTGCCATAGGTATTTGCCGTCTGCACAGCCAAACAGTTTGCTACCCATGGAAAATTTGGCTAGTGCCCACGTCCCTTGGGCTTCGATATTTGGATTATTATGGGCATAGTACCATGCCAATATGCATCTGGCTGATATAATCGTCAGAGTGGTGTTCACAGTGGACGGAATACTCGAGTTATTTGTAGCCACTTTGTGTGTACTCGCTCCCATAAAGACCAGGCCGCACCCTTACGCACGCGACCCTCCTTGGACCCCCGAAGGCTTTTTTTTCCACAGACATTGTATGCTCCCTGTCGTGCAGGGTAGCAGAGGGCTATGGTAGGGACTAAAGGTATTTTCTGACTGGGAAAAATACTGAGCGCCCTGTGGAGCTGGAGCCATTGTTCTGGCCGACCCCCCCTCACACGCCACACCACACTCCCCTACATCGCCCCCTCTGCCCCTGGGCAAGACATGAACATCAAGCAGACACTTGGGCCTACCTTGTTTTGACTCTAAAGTGAATAAGAGACCTGCAAGGCTGAATACTGGCTGGGAGAAAATCACAAGGCCTGGGGAAAATTGATACCCTGGTTACGTTAGGTGTGGAAACGAGGCCAATAATAAGGCACCCCACGAGGACTCGACCCCATGCATCCAGCAGTACCGGTAAGGCTGCTCTCCGGCAGTATAGTATGATTGCCCCCTTTTGAGCCTCTAAGTGAAGGCCACGCTGCTCAGCTGCATGTCAGGACCCATGGAAGCGCCATCACAAGGAGGATTGCCTCAAGCGTTGGTCCCGGAAGAGTCAGTCCACAGAGCCGCGCAGGTCCCGTCCCCAGCTCCAAAAATCCCACCCAATGTCTGTCTCTTGACTTTAAGCAAGAGTAGCTCCTTTGTGAAGACATCAAGGCTCCATGTTTTTTCTCTGTTAGGGCTTGTTTGTGATAATTTTTTCTTTTTTGAGTGGCCCTTTTTGTATTTGGAGCAGAGTGCCATTGTTCTCTAGCTGCGTCTCCCATACTACATTACCTCTTATGTCTCCTCAAGATCTCTCTTTTTCTCCTTTTTCTCTTTTGTCAAATTTCATGGGTATATTTATTTTTCTGTAATAACATTTCTCCCTTTTATTTTGGACTTTACCTTTTTTTCTAGTACTCTTCTAATATGGAATGTATGTACCCACTTGTTCTTTATTATGATTTTTTCTGATCTCTTCTTTCTTTTGAACTAATCACAATATTCTCATATGGGGTTCATATGTGGTCCAGTTCTTGATATCTCTCTGGAAGATCGAGTAACATGAGCCTCACAAGTGCCTAGGCCTCCACCAATGCTCCCCTTCATGTAGAGCAGAGAGCTCTGAAAAATTAAAGTCTTGTTCTAAGACTAGGAGAAGACTGAGGTCCCTGGGAGCAGTAGGCACTTAATTCATAAGCAAAATCATTCTCGCTACTATAAACAAATCTTCGAAGCCAAGGGATAAAAATGCAACAAGCAGGAAAACTGGGTTAAATTAATTGACTCTAAGTGGGAACAGACCTGCGAATTGGCTGCAATCTGGCTGAAAAAATTCAAAGAGAGGGGCGTCTGTCAAGTTCAAACATGGAAGTCTAGGTGAAAGAATGCCCGCCTGTGCCTATGCAACGAGCAACCGGGGTATGGGCTTTCCCACAAGCTGGGATCAGCCAGCCCCCCGATCCACCTGCCTCAGAAGATACAACCTGAGGCCCGGCTTCTGTAGTACGCTGATACTCTGGAGACTGATTCTATCTGACTGAGATAGCTGAGCACTGGCGAGACGACGAATGGGGGAATACCCTGTGTGTTGATGGTAGTCCTTCACAGCCAAACACTCTAGTTGCACTCAGGGGAAGTAATTGAATAATGGACTCCCTTGGGTCCTTAACCTTTGTGAACTAGCTTGGAAGAGGCCCTTGCAGAGGCTGCATACTGGGCTGAAAAATCACAAAGGGTGGGACCCATAAGTGATACCTTGGAAAGGTCACGTTGAAGGAGGTCCCCACAGTGCATAGGCCTCCAAAGCCACCCATGTAAGGGCTTCGGACAGAGTCCCTGAATCGTGAAGGCACACCTCCAACTGGCGCTGTTTTACCCATGAGTCTACCGCCTTCGTGTAAACGCTATGGAGAGCTCTGGAGACTTAGGGCTGATTACTGAAAGGAAGTGAGATCTGAGAGGCCCTGGGAGCAGATAACAGTCACTTTGTTACTGGAGTGATCACAGCCATAAACAACTCTAAGCCCAGATAAGGACTGAATAGAAGACAGATTCATGGGGACTACCATTTTTTGACTTCTAAGAGAGAGGGACCATGCACAAGGCTGCATCTGGCTGAAAATACACAAGGGCTGGGAAAAGTGATAAAAGGGGGCTTGGAAAAGTGGATACATGAAACACGTCAGTTGCCACTCTGCCACTTGTGCCTACTTGCATTTTTCTTTCCCAGTGTCACCGTTATTTAGACAGATGGTAGCCCTAAGGTCAGGTTGTTTGCCTTTCAAGTGAACCCTCTCGTTCAGGAGCTATTCCTTTTCCCTTCCTATGTTTCTTTTGCTTCTTGTTAGCTTAGCTTTCAGTAGATGTCTCTCTTCTGGAGACTAAAGAATAGGACATGTTCTGACCTGGAAACTGAGCCCCGATAACCAGAGCCTCTCTTCTTTTTTAGTTCTCTGTGAGCTTGTTTTTTCTTTATCTTTTCACTTAGCCAAACCACCTCGTTGCATCCTATGCCACCAGCAGAAGACCTGATAATACCTAGCTACTCTTCCATTGGTCTACCTTTTTTGACTCCTAAGAAAAGGAAAGAGAGACAACAGACATGCAGAGGCTTGCATCTGGCCTGTGAAAATGTCCACCACAACGTAAGGCGATTGGCTGGGGAAAAGTGAAATATCCCTTGGAAATGTATGGATCCCAGGGTAGCTAAAGCAGGTACACTACCCCGTCTCCTTCTAAAAGCAACGCCCATCTCTCCCAGCACCCCGGGTAGGGCTTCCCCAAAGGCAGGGAGCCTCAAGGAACCCTCCTCAGAGCTATTCCCCATGTCTTCTTCTGTAGCAGAGAGCTCTGGAGACCAGCGTCTATTCTGAACTGCTACCTGAGGCCCTGGGAGGTGAGCCATGTGATATGGCGTCTTCACAGCCAAACCACATCTTGCACCAGGGAAGACTGAAATCAGCCATTCCCTTGTGGCTACATTTTTATTTTTAGTCTAAGGCTCAAGAGACCCTGCAAGGGTTGCATTTGGCTGAAAATCACAACGGGGCTGGGAAGTGATTACCTGAAAAAGTCTGTGAAAACAGGTCACATTGCCAAGGCCCCCCCCACCCGGTAGGGCTACCGCAAGGCAGGGGAGGCCTCAAGGGAACCCTCCCTCAGAGCTATTTCGCCATGTTCCTGCTCTGTAGCAGAGAGCTCTGGAGGACTAGGTCTGTTTCTGACTGGGGGAAACTGAAGCCCTGGGAGCAGAGCCATCTGTTCTGGGCGTCTTCCCAACAGGGCCAAACACCTCTCTGCACCAAGTATATGACTGAATAAGCAGTCCCTTGGGCTAACTTTTTTTTGACTCTAAGGAAAGAGACACTGCAAGGATTCGATCTGGCTGAACAATATCAAGGGCCTGGGAAAGGTGATACCTGGAATGTCACTGATAAGAGGCCACAGTGCCTAGATTTCCAAAGCCCAGGTTTAAGGCTTTCGAACTGGTGCCCTGGGAACGTGCACGGCACCCTCCACCAGCGCTTTTTCGCCATGTCTGCTCCTGTAGCAGAGAGCTCATGGAGACTAGGTCTGTTCTGAATGGGAAACTGAGGCCCCTGGGAGCAGACCATTGTTCTGGCGTCTTCACAGCTAAACACTTCTTGCACCAGGGAAGACTGAATAAGCCACACCCCCCCCCCCCCCCCCTCCCCATTGGGCTACCTTTTTTGACTCTTAAGGAAAAGAGACCCTGCAAGGCTGCATTCTGGCTGAAAATCACAAGGGGCTGGGAAGTGATACCTGGAAAGTCAGTGAAAGAGGCCACAGTGCCTGGGCTCCAAAGCCCAGGTATGGACTTCTACAGTGCCCTGGAAACGTGAAGGCAACCCTCCACAGCGCTTTTCCCCATGTCTGCTCTGTAGCAGAGAGCTCTGGAGACTAGGTTCTGTTCTGACTGGGAAAACTGAGGCCCTGGGAAGCAGAGCCATTGTTCTGGCCCGTCTTCAAAGCCAAAACACCTCTTGCACAGGAAAACTTAATATAAGCAGTCCCTTGGGCTACCTTTTTTGACTCTAAGAAAGAGACCATGCAAGGCTGCAATATGGCTGAAAATCACAAGGGTCTGGGAAGTGATACCTGGAAAGTCAGTGAAATAGGCCACAGTGCCTAGGCTCCAAAGCCCAGGTAGGGCTTCTAGCAGTGCCCTGGAACGTGAAGGATGCCCCCACGCAGAGCTATTTTCCCCATGGGTCTGCTCTGTAGCAGAGAGCTCTGGAGAGGACTAGGTCTGTTCTGACTGGGAAACTGAGGCCCTGGGAGCAGAGCCTATTGTTCTGGCGTCTTCACAGCCCAAACCACCTCTTGCACCAGGGAAGACTGAATAAGCAGTCCCTTGGGCTACGCTTTTTTTGACTTTAAGGAAGAGAACACCTGCAAGGCTGCATCTGGCTGAAAATCACAAGGGGCTGGGGAAGTGATACCTGGAATGTCAGTGAAAGAGGACACGAGTGCCATGGCGCCCCAGCACCCGGATTGGGCTTCTTCCCCAAGGCAGGAGCCTCAAGGAACCCTCCTCAGAGCTATTTCCCCATGTTGCTCTGTAGCAGCGAGCTCTGGAGACTAGGTCTGTTCTGACTGGTAAAACTTGAGGCCCTGGGAGCAAGAGCCATTGTTCTGGCGTCTTCACAGCCAAACACCTCTTGCACCAGGGAAGACTGAATAAGCAAGTCCCTTGGGCTAACCTTTTTTGACTCTAAGGAAGAGACCCCTGCAAGGCTTGCATCTGGCTGAAAATCACAAGGGGCTGGGATGTGATACCTGGAAAAGTCAGTGAAAAGCTTGCACCAGGGATGACTGAATAAGCAGTCCCTTGGGCTACCTTTTTTGACTCTAAGGAAGAGAGAACCCTGCAAGGCTGCATCTGGCTGAAAATCACAAGGGGCTGGGAAGTGATACCTGGAAAGTCAGTGAAAGAGAGGCCACAGTGCCTAGGCAAAAAGCCCAGGTAAGGCTTCGACAGTGCCCTGGATCGTGAAGGCACCCTCCACAGCGCTTTTTCCCCATGTCTGCTCTGTAGCAGAGAGCTCTGGAGACTAGGTCTGTTCTGACTGGGAAACTGAGGCCCTGGGAGCAGAGCCATTGTTCTGGCGTCTTCACAGCCAAACACCTCTTGCACCAGGGAAGACTGAATAAGCAGTCCCTTGGGCTACCTTTTTTGACTCTAAGGAAGAGACCCTGCAAGGCTGCATCTGGCTGAAAATCACAAGGGGCTGGGAAGTGATACCTGGAAAGTCAGTGAAAGAGGCCACAGTGCCTAGGCTCCAAAGCCCAGGTAAGGCTTCGACAGTGCAGGGGAACCTCAAAGGCACCCTCCTCAGAGCTTTTTCCCCCATGTCTGCTCTGTAGCAGAGAGCTCTGGAGACTAGGTCTGTTCTGACTGGGAAACTGAGGCCCTGGGAGCAGAGCCATTGTTCTGGCGTCTTCACAGCCAAACACCTCTTGCACCAGGGAAGACTGAATAAGCAGTCCCTTGGGCTACCTTTTTTTGACTCTAAGGAAGAGACCCTGCAAGGCTGCATCTGGCTGAAAATCACAAGGGGCTGGGAAGTGATACCTGGAAAGTCAGTGAAAGAGGCCACAGTGCCTAGGCTCCAAAGCCCAGGTAAGGCTTCGACAGTGCCCTGGAACGTGAAGGCACCCTCCACAGCGCTTTTTCCCCATGTCTGCTCTGTAGCAGAGAGCTCTGGAGACTAGGTCTGTTCTGACTGGGAAACTGAGGCCCTGGGAGCAGAGCCATTGTTCTGGCGTCTTCACAGCCAAACACCTCTTGCACCAGGGAAAGACTGAATAAGCAGTCCCTTGGGCTACCTTTTTTTGACTCTAAGGAAGAGACCCTGCAAGGCTGCATCTGGCTGAAAATCACAAGGGGCTGGGAAGTGATACCTGGAAAGTCAGTGAAAGAGGCCACAGTGCCTAGGCTCCAGCACCCAGGTAGGGCTTCCCCAAGGCAGGAGCCTCAAGGAACCCTCCTCAGAGCTATTTCCCCATGTCTGCTCTGTAGCAGAGAGCTCTGGAGACTAGGTCTGTTCTGACTGGGAAACTGAGGCCCTGGGAGCAGAGCCATTGTTCTGGCGTCTTCACAGCCAAACACCCTCTTGCACCAGGGAAGACTGAATAAGCAGTCCCTTGGGCTACCTTTTTTGACTCTAAGGAAGAGACCCTGCAAGGCTGCATCTGGCTGAAAATCACAAGGGGCTGGGAAGTGATACCTGGAAAGTCAGTGAAAGAGGCCACAGTGCCTAGGCCCCAAAGCCCAGGTAAGGCTTCGACAGTGGCCCTGGAACGTGAAGGAACCCTCCACAGCGCTTTTTCCCCATGTCTGCTCTGTAGCAGAGAGCTCTGGAGACTAGGTCTGTTCTGACTGGGAAACTGAGGCCCTGGGAGCAGAGCCATTGTTCTGGCGTCTTCACAGCCAAACACCTCTTGCACCAGGGAAGACTGAATAAGCAGTCCCTTGGGCTACCTTTTTTGACTCTAAGGAAGAGACCCTGCAAGGCTGCATCTGGCTGAAAATCACAAGGGGCTGGGAAGTGATACCTGGAAAGTCAGTGAAAGAGGCCACAGTGCCTAGGCCCCAGCACCCGGGTAAGGGCTTCCCCAAGGCAGGGGAGCCTCAAGGAACCCTCCTCAGAGCTATTTCCCCATGTCTGCTCTGTAGCAGAGAGCTCTGGAGACTAGGTCTGTTCTGACTGGGAAACTGAGGCCCTGGGAGCAGAGCCATTGTTCTGGCGTCTTCACAGCCAAACACCTCTTGCACCAGGGAAGACTGAATAAGCAGTCCCTTGGGGCTACCTTTTTTGACTCTAAGGAAGAGACCCTGCAAGGCTGCATCTGGCTGAAAATCACAAGGGGCTGGGAAGTGATACCTGGAAAGTCAGTGAAAGAGGCCACAGTGCCTAGGCCCCAAAGCCCAGGTAAGGCTTCGACAGTGCCCTGGAACGTGAAGGCACCCTCCTCAGCGCTTTTTCCCCATGTCTGCTCTGTAGCAGAGAGCTCTGGAGACTAGGTCTGTTCTGACTGGGAAACTGAGGCCCTGGGAGCAGAGCCATTGTTCTGGCGTCTTCACAGCCAAACACCCTCTTGCACCAGGGAAGACTGAATAAGCAGTCCCTTGGACTACCTTTTTTGACTCTAAGGAAGAGACCCTGCAAGGCTGCATCTGGCTGAAAATCACAAGGGGCTGGGAAGTGATACCTGGAAAGTCAGTGAAAGAGGCCACAGTGCCTAGGCTCCAAAGCCCCGGGTAGGGCTTCCCCAGTGCAGGGAACCTCAAGGAACCCTCCACAGAGCTATTTCCCCATGTCTGCTCTGTAGCAGAGAGCTCTGGAGACTAGGTCTGTTCTGACTGGGAAACTGAGGCCCTGGGAGCAGAGCCATTGTTCTGGCGTCTTCACAGCCAAACACCTCTTGCACCAGGGAAGACTGAATAAGCAGTCCCTTGGGCTACCTTTTTTGACTCTAAGGAAGAGACCCTGCAAGGCTGCATTTGGCTGAAAATCACAAGGGGCTGGGAAGTGATACCTGGAAAGTCAGTGAAAGAGGCCACAGTGCCTAGGCCCCAACCGCCCGGGTAGGGCTTCCCCAAGCCCTGGGGAACCTCAAGGAACCCTCCTCAGAGCTATTTCCCATGTGTGCTCTGTAGCAGAGAGCTCTGGAGACTAGGTCTGTTCTGACTGGGAAACTGAGGCCCTGGGAGCAGAGCCATTGTTGTGGCTTCTTAACAGCCAAACACCTCTTGCACCAGGGAAGACTGAATAAGCACTCCCTTGGGCTACCTTTTTTGACTCTAAGGAAGAGACCCTGCAAGGCTGCATCTGGCTGAAAATCACAAGGGGCTGGAAAGTGATACCTGGAAAGTCAGTGGAAGAGGCCACAGTGCCTAGGCCCCACCGCCCCAGGGTAGGGCTTCCCCAAGCCAGGGAACCTCAAGGAACACTCCTCAGAGCTATTGCCCCATGTGTGCTCTGTAGCAGAGAGCTCTGGAGACTAGGTCTGTTCTGACTGGGAAACTGAGGCCCTGGGAGCAGAGCCATTGTTGTGGCCTTCTTAACAGCCAAACACCTCTTGCACCAGGGAAGACTGAATAAGCAGTCCCTTGGGCTACCTTTTTATGACTCTAAGGAAGAGACCCTGCAAGGCTGCATCTGGCTGAAAATCACAAGGGGCTGGGAAGTGTGCTACCTGGAAAGTCAGTGAAAGAGGCCACAGTGCCTAGGCCCCACCACCCGGGTAGGGCTTCCCCAAGCCAGGGAACCTCAAGGAACACTCCTCAGAGCTATTTCCCCATGTCTGCTCTGTAGCAGAGAGCTCTGGAGACTAGGTCTGTTCTGACTGGGAAACTGAGGCCCTGGGAGCAGACCCATTGTTGTGGCTTTTTAACAGCCAAAACACCTCTTGCACCAGGGAAGCTGAATAAGCACTCCCTTGGGCTACCTTTTATGACTCTAAGGAAAGAGACCCTGCCAGGCTGCATTTGGCTGAAAATCACAAGGGGCTGGAAAGTGATACCTGGAAAGTCAGTGGAAGAGGCCACAGTGCCTAGGCTCCAAAGCCCAGGTTAGGGCTTCCCCAAGCCAGGGAACCTGAAGGAACACTCCTCAGAGCTATTTTCCCCCATGTGTGCTCTGTAGCAGAGAGCTCTGGAGACTAGGTCTGTTCTGACTGGGAAACTGAGGCCCTGGGAGCAGACCCATTGTTGTGGCTTCTTAACAGCCAAACACCTCTTGCACCAGGGAAGCTTGAATAAGCACTCCCTTGGGCTACCTTTTATGACTCTAAGGAAGAGACCCTGCCAGGCTGCCTTTGGCTGAAAATCACAAGGGGCTGGAAAGTGCTACCTGGAAAGTCAGTGGAAGAAGCCACAGTGCCTAGGCCCCACCACCCGGGTAGGGCTTCCCCAAGCCAGGAAATCTCAAGGAACACTCCTCAGAGCTATTGCCCCATGTCTGCTCTGTAGCAGCCAGCTCTGGAGACTACTAGGTCTGTTCTGACTGGGAAACTGAGGCCCTGGGAGCAGACCCATTGTTGTGGCTACTTAACAGACAAACACCTCTTGCACCAGGGAAGTCTGAATAAGCACTCCCTTGGGGCTATCTTTTATGACTCTAAGGAAGAGACCCTGCCAGGCTCCATTTGGTTGAAAATCACAAGGGGCTGGAAAGTGCTAGGTGGAAAGTCAGTGGTAGGGGCCATTGTGCCTAGGCCCCACCGCCCCGGTAGGGCTTCCCCAAGCCCGTGAACGTCAAGGCACCCTCCTCAGAGCTAATGCCCCATGTGTGCTCTGTAGCAGAGAGCTCTGGATACTAGGCCTGGTCTGACTAGGAAACTGAGGACTGGAGGCAAACCCATTGTTGTCCCTTCATAACAGGGAACACCTGTTTCGCCAGGGAAGATTGGATAAGCACTCCCTTGGGCTACCTTTTATGACTCTAAGGAAGAGACCCTGCCAGAATACCTTTGGCTGAAAATCACAAGTGGCTGGAAAGTGCTACGTGGAAAGTCAGTGGAAGAGGCCACAGTGCCTAGGCCGGGGAAAGTCAGTGGAAGAGTCCACAGTGCCTAGGCCGCACCGCCCGGGTAGGGCTTCCCCAAGCCAGGGAACCTCAAGGAACACTCCTCACAGCTATTGCTCCATGTGTGCAATGTAGCAGAGAGCTATGGAGACTAGGTCTGTTCTGTCGGGGAAACTGAGGCCCTGGGAACAGACCCATTGTTGTGGCTTCTTAACAGACAAAAACCTCTTGTACCAGGGAAGCCTGAATAAGCACTCCCTTGGGTGACCTCTTATGGCTGCAAGAAAGAGACCCTGCCAGGCTGTCTTTGGCTGAAAATCACAAGGGGCTGGAAAGTGCTACCTGGAAAGTCAGTTGAAGAGGCCACAGTGCCTAGGCCCTACCGCCCGGGTAGGGCTTCCGCAAGCCAGGGAACCTCAAGAAACACTCCTCAGAGCTATTGCCCTATGTGTGCTCTGTATCAGAGGGCTCTGGAGACTACTAGGTCTTTTCTGACTGGAAACTGAGGCCCTCGGAACAGACCCATTGCTGTGGCTTCTTAACAGACAAACACCTTTGCACCAGGGAAGCTTGAATGAGCACTCCCTTGGGCTACCTTTTATGACTCTGAGGAAGAGACCCTGCCAGGCTGTCTTTGGCTGAAAATTACAATGGGCTGGAAAGTGCTACCTGGAAAGTCAGTGGAAGAGGCCACAGTGCCTAGGCCCCCACCGCCCGGGAAGAGCTTCCCCAAGCCAGGGAACATCAAGGAACACTCCTCAGAGCTGTTGCCCCATGTGTGCTCTGTAGCAGCCAGCTCTGGAGACTACTAGGTCTGTTCTGACTGGGAAACTGAGGCCCTGGGAGCAGATCCATTAGAGCCCACAGTGCCTAGGCCCCACCGCCCGGGTAGGGCTTCCCCAAGCCAGGGAAACCTCAAGGAACACTCCTCAGAGCTATTGCCCCATGTGTGCTCTGTAGCAGAGAGCTCTGGAGACTAGGTCTGTTCTGACTGGGAAACTGAGGCCCTGGGAGCAGACCCATTGTTGTGGCTTCTTAACAGACAAACACACCTCTTGCACCAGGGAAGCTTGAATAAGCACTCCCTTGGGCTACCTTTTATGACTCTAAGGAAGAGACCCTGCCAGGCTGCCTTTTGGCTGAAAATCACAAGGGGCTGGAAAGTGCTACCTGGAAAGTCAGTGGAAGAGGCCACAGTGCCTAGGCCCCACCGCCCGGGTAGGGCTTCCCCAAGCCAGGGAACCTCAAGGAACACTCCTCAGAGCTATTGCCCCATGTGTGCTCTGTAGCAGAGAGCTCTGGAGACTAGGTCTGTTCTGACTGGGAAACTGAGGCCCTGGGAGCAGACCCATTGTTGTGGCTTCTTAACAGACAAACACCTCTTGCACCAGGGAAGCTTGAATAAGCACTCCCTTGGGCTACCTTTTATGACTCTAAGGAAGAGACCCTGCCAGGCTGCATTTGGCTGAAAATCACAAGGGGCTGGAAAGTGCTACCTGGAAAGTCAGTGGAAGAGGCCACAGTGCCTAGGCCCCACCCGCCCGGGTAGGGCTTCCCCAAGCCAGGGAACCTCAAGGAACACCCTCCTCAGAGCTATTGCCCCATGTGTGCTCTGTAGCAGAGAGCTCTGGAGACTAGGTCTGTTCTGACTGGGAAACTGAGGCCCTGGGAGCAGACCCATTGTTGTGGCTTCTTAACAGACAAACACCTCTTGCACCAGGGAAGCCTGAATAAGCACTCCCTTGGGCTACCTTTTTATGACTCTAAGGAAGAGACCCTGCCAGGCTGCCTTTGGGCTGAAAATCACAAGGGGCTGGAAAGTGCTACCTGGAAAGTCAGTGGAAGAGGCCACAGTGCCTAGGCCCAAAGCCCCGGGTAGGGCTTCCCCAAGCCAGGGAACCTCAAGGAACCCTCCTCAGAGCTATTTCCCCATGTGTGCTCTGTAGCAGAGAGCTCTGGAGACTAGGTCTGTTCTGACTGGGAAACTGAGGCCCTGGGAGCAGAGCATTGTTGTTGTGGCTTCTTCAACAGCCAAACACCTCTTGCACCAGGGAAGACTGAATAAGCACTCCCTTGGGCTACCTTTTTTGACTCTAAGGAAGAGACCCTGCCAGGCTGCATTTGGCTGAAAATCACAAGGGGCTGGGAAGTGCTACCTGGAAAGTCAGTGGAAGAGGCCACAGTGCCTAGGCCCCACCACCCGGGTAGGGCTTCCCCAAGCCAGGGAACCTCAAGGAACACCTCCTCAGAGCTATTGCCCCATGTGTGCTCTGTAGCAGAGAGCTCTGGAGACTAGGTCTGTTCTGACTGGGAAACTGAGGGCCCTGGGAGCAGACCCATTGTTGTGGCTTCTTAACAGACAAAACACCTCTTGCACCAGGGAAAGCTTGAATAAGCACTCCCTTGGGCTACCTTTTATGACTCTAAGGAAGAGACCCTGCCAGGCTGCCTTTGGCTGAAAATCACAAGGGGCTGGAAAGTGCTACCTGGAAAGTCAGTGGAAGAGGCCACAGTGCCTAGGCCCCACCGCCCAGGTAGGGCTTCCCCAAGCCAGGGAACCTCAAGGAACACTCCCTCAGAGCTATTGCCCCATGTGTGCTCTGTAGCAGAGAGCTCTGGAGACTAGGTCTGTTCTGACTGGAAACTGAGGCCCTGGGAGCAGACCCATTGTTGTGGCTTCTTAACAGACCAAACACCTCTCTTGCACCAGGGAAGCCTGAATAAGCACTCCCTTGGGCTACCTTTTTATGACTCTAAGGAAGAGACCCTGCCAGGCTGCCTTTGGCTGAAAATCACAAGGGGCTGGAAAGTGCTACCTGGAAAGTCAGTGGAAGAGGCCACAGTGCCTAGGCCCCACCGCCGCCCGGGTAGGGCTTCCCCAAGCCAGGGAAACTCAAGGAACACTCCTCAGAGCTATTGCCCCATGTGTGCTCTGTAGCAGAGAGCTCTGGAGACTACTAGGTCTGTTCTGACTGGGAAACTGAGGCCCTGGGAGCAGACCCATTGTTGTGGCTTCTTAACAGACAAACACCTCTTGCACCAGGGAAGCCTGAATAAGCACACTCCCTTGGGCTACCTTTTATGACTCTAAGGAAGAGACCCTGCCAGGCTGCCTTTGGCTGAAAATCACAAAGGGGCTGGAAAGTGCTACCTGGAAAGTCAGTGGAAGAGGCCACAGTGCCTAGGCCCCACTGCCCGGGTAGGGCTTCCCCAAGCCAGGGAACCTCAAGGAACACTCCTCAGAGCTATTGCCCCATGTGTGCTCTGTAACAGAGAGCTCTGGAGACTAGGTCTGTTCTGACTGGGAAACTGAGGCCCTGGGAAAGCAGACCATTGTTGTGGCTTCTTAACAGACAAACACCTCTTGCACCCAGGGAAGCCTGAATAAGCACTCCCTTGGGCTACCTTTTATGACTCTAAGGAAGAGACCCTGCCAGGCTGCATTTGGCTGAAAATCACAAGGGGCTGGAAAGTGCTACCTGGAAAGTCAGTGGAAGAGGCCACAGTGCCTAGGCCCCACCGCCCCAGGTAGGGCTTCCCCAAGCCCCGGAACCTCAAGGAACACTCCTCAGAGCTATTGCCCCATGTGTGCTCTGTATAGCAGAGAGCTCTGGAGACTAGGTCTGTTCTGACTGGGAAACTGAGGCCCTGGGAACAGACCCATTGTTGTGGCTTCTTAACAGACAAACACCTCTTGCACCAGGGAAGCTTGAATAAGCACTCCCTTGGGCTACCTTTTATGACTCTAAGGAAGAGACCCTGCCAGGCTGCCTTTGGCTGAAAATCACAAGGGGCTGGAAAGTGCTACCTGGAAAGTCAGTGGAAGAGGCCACAGTGCCTAGGCCCCCACCGCCCGGGTAGGGCTTCCCCAAGCCAGGGAACCTCAAGGAACACTCCTCAGAGCTATTGCCCCATGTGTGCTCTGTAGCAGAGAGCTCTGGAGACTAGGTCTGTTCTGACTGGGAAACTGAGGCCCTGGGAGCAGACCCATTGTTGTGGCTTCTTAACAGACAAACACCTCTTGCACCAGGGAAGCTTGAATAAGCACTCCCTTGGGCTACCTTTTATGACTCTAAGGAAGAGACCCTGCCAGGCTGCATTTGGCTGAAAATCACAAGGGGCTGGAAAGTGCTACCTGGAAAGTCAGTGGAAGAGGCCACAGTGCCTAGGCCCCACCGCCCGGGTAGGGCTTCCCCAAGCCAGGGAACCTCAAGGAACACTCCTCAGAGCTATTGCCCCATGTGTGCTCTGTAGCAGAGAGCTCTGGAGACTACTAGGTCTGTTCTGACTGGGAAACTGAGGCCCTGGGAGCAGACCCATTGTTGTGGCTTCTTAACAGACAAACACCCCTCTTGCACCAGGGAAGCTTGAATAAGCACTCCCTTGGGCTACCTTTTATGACTCTAAGGAAGAGACCCTGCCAGGCTGCCTTTGGCTGAAAATCACAAGGGGCTGGAAAGTGCTACCTGGAAAGTCAGTGGAAGAGGCCACAGTGCCTAGGCCCCACCGCCCGGGTAGGGCTTCCCCAAGCCAGGGAACCTCAAGGAACACTCCTCAGAGCTATTGCCCCATGTGTGCTCTGTAGCAGAGAGCTCTGGAGACTACTAGGTCTGTTCTGACTGGGAAACTGAGGCCCTGGGAGCAGACCCATTGTTGTGGCTTCTTAACAAAACCCTCTTGCACCAGGGAAGCCTGAATAAGCACTCCCTTGGGCTACCTTTTATAACTCTAAGGAAGAGACCCTGCCAGGCTGCATTTGGCTGAAAATCACAAGGGGCTGGAAAGTGCTACCTGGAAAGTCAGTGGAAGAGGCCACAGTGCCTAGGCCCCACCGCCCGGGTAGGGCTTCCCCAAGCCAGGGAACCTCAAGGCACCCTCCTCAGAGCTATTGCCCCATGTGTGCTCTGTAGCAGAGAGCTCTGGAGACTACTAGGTCTGTTCTGACTGGGAAACTGAGGCCCTGGGAGCAGACCCATTGTTGTGGCTTCTTAACAGCCAAACACCTCTTGCACCAGGGAAGCCTGAATAAGCACTCCCTTGGGCTACCTTTTATGACTCTAAGGAAGAGACCCTGCCAGGCTGCCTTTGGCTGAAAATCACAAGGGGCTGGAAAGTGCTACCTGGAAAGTCAGTGGAAGAGGCCACAGTGCCTAGGCCCCACCACCCGGGTAGGGCTTCCCCAAGCCAGGGAACCTCAAGGAACACTCCTCAGAGCTATTGCCCCATGTGTGCTCTGTAGCAGAGAGCTCTGGAGACTAGGTCTGTTCTGACTGGGAAACTGAGGCCCTGGGAGCAGACCCATTGTTGTGGCTTCTTAACAGACAAACACCTCTTGCACCAGGGAAGGGAAGCTGAATAAGCACTCCCTTGGGCTACCTTTTATGACTCTAAGGAAGAGACCCTGCCAGGCTGCCTTTGGCTGAAAATCACAAGGGGCTGGAAAGTGCTACCTGGAAAGTCAGTGGAAGAGGCCACAGTGCCTAGGCCCCACCGCCCGGGTAGGGCTTCCCCAAGCCAGGGAACCTCAAGGAACACTCCTCAGAGCTATTGCCCCATGTGTGCTCTGTAGCAGAGAGCTCTGGAGACTACTAGGGCTCTGTTCTGACTGGGAAACTGAGGCCCTGGAAGCAGACCCATTGTTGTGGCTTCTTAACAGACAAAACACCTCTTGCACCAGGGAAGCTTGAATAAGCACTCCCTTGGGCTACCTTTTTATGACTCTAAGGAAGAGACCCTGCCAGGCTGCCTTTGGCTGAAAATCACAAGGGGCTGGAAAGTGCTACCTGGAAAGTCAGTGGAAGAGGCCACAGTGCCTAGGCCCCACCGCCCGGGTAGGGGGCTTCCCCAAGCCAGGGAACCTCAAGGAACACTCCTCAGAGCTATTGCCCCATGTCTGCTCTGTAGCAGAGAGCTCTGGAGACTAGGTCTGTTCTGACTGGGAAACTGAGGCCCTGGGAGCAGACCCATTTGTTGTGGCTTCTTAACAGCCAAACACCTCTTGCACCAGGGAAGCCTGAATAAGCACTCCCTTGGGCTACCTTTTATGACTCTAAGGAAGAGACCCTGCCAGGCTGCCTTTGGCTGAAAATCACAAGGGGCTGGAAAGTGCTACCTGGAAAGTCAGTGGAAGAGGCCACAGTGCCTAGGCCCCACCGCCCGGGTAGGGCTTCCCCAAGCCAGGGAACCTCAAGGAACACTCCTCAGAGCTATTGCCCCATGTGTGCTCTGTAGCAGAGAGCTCTGGAGACTATAGGCCTGTTCTGACTGGGAAACTGAGGCCCTGGGAGCAGACCCATTGTTGTGGCTTCTTAACAGCAAAAACACCTCTTGCACCAGGGAAGATTGAATAAGCACTCCCTTGGGCTACCTTTTATGACTCTAAGGAAGAGACCCTGCCAGGCTGCCTTTGGCTGCTGAAAATCACAAGGGGCTGGAAAGTGCTACCTGGAAAGTCAGTGGAAGAGGCCACAGTGCCTAGGCCCCACCGCCCGGGTAGGGCTTCCCCAAGCCAGGGAACCTCAAGGAACACTCCTCAGAGCTATTGCCCCATGTGTGCTCTGTAGCAGAGAGCTCTGGAGACTAGGGTCTGTTCTGACTGGGAAACTGAGGCCCTGGGAACAGACCCATTGTTGTGGCTTCTTAACAGACAAACACCTCTTGCACCAGGGAAGCTGAATAAGCACTCCCTTGGGCTACCTTTTTTTATGACTCTAAGGAAGAGACCCTGCCAGGCTGCCTTTGGCTGAAAATCACAAGGGGCTGGAAAGTGCTACCTGGAAAGTCAGTGGAAGAGGCCACAGTGCCTAGGCCCCACCGCCCGGGTAGGGCTTCCCCCCTCAAGGAACACTCCTCAGAGCTATTGCCCCATGTGTGCTCTGTAGCAGAGAGCTCTGGAGACTAGGTCTGTTCTGACTGGGAAACTGAGGCCCTGGGAGCAGACCCATTGTTGTGGCTTCTTAACAGACAAACACCTCTTGGACCAGGGAGGCCTGAATAAGCACTCCCTTGGGCTACCTTTTATGACTCTAAGGAAGAAACCCTGCCAGGCTGCCTTTGGCTGAAAATCACAAGGGGCTGGAAAGTGCTACCTGGAAAGTCAGTGGAAGAGGCCACAGTGCCTAGGCCCCACCGCCCGGGTAGGGCTTCCCCAAGCCGGGGAACCTCAAGGAACACTCCTCAGAGCTATTGCCCCATGTGTGCTCTGTAGCAGAGAGCTCTGGAGACTAGGTCTGTTCTGACGGGGAAACTGAGGCCCTGGGAGCAGACCCATTCTTGTGGCTTCTTAACAGACAAAAACCTCTTGTACCAGGGAAGCCTGAATAAGTACTCCCTTGGGTTAACTTTTATGGCTATAAGAAAGAGAACCTGCCAGGCTGTCTTTGGCTGAAAATCACAAGGGGTTGGATAGTGCTACCTGGAAAGTCAGTGGAAGCGGCCACAGTGCCTAGGCCCCACCACCCGGGTAGGGCTTAACCAAGCCAGGGAAACTCAAGGAACACTCCTGAGAGCTATTGCCCCATGTGTGCTCCGTAGCAGAGAGCTCTGGAGACTACTAGGTCTGTTCTGACTGGGAAACTGAGACCTTGGGAGCAGACCCATTGTTGTGCCTTCTTAACAGAGATACACCTCTTGCACCAGGGAAGCTTGAATAAGCACTCCCTTGGGTTACCTTTTATGACTCTAAGGAAGAGACCCTGCAAGGCAGCATTTGGCTGAAAATCACAAAGGGCTGGTAAGTGCTACCTGCAAAGTCAGTGGAAGAGATCACAGTGCCTAGGTGCCACAGCCGGGGTAGGGCTTCCCCAAGCCAGGGAACCTCAAGGAACACTCCTCAGAGCTATTGCACCGAGTGTGCTCTGTAGCACAGAGTTCTGGACACTAGGTCTGTTCTGACTGGGAAACTGAGGCCCTGAGATCAAACCCATTGTTGTGATTTCTTAAGAGACAAACACCTGTTGCACCAGGGAAGCTTGAATAAGCACTCCCTTGGGCTATCTTTTATGACTCTAAGGAAGAGACCCTGCAAGGCTGCATTTGGCTGAAAATCACAAGGGGCTGGAAAGTGCTACCTGGAAAGTCAGTGGAAGAGGCCACAGTGCCTAGGCCCCACTGTCCGGGCAGGGCTTCTCCAAGCCAGGGAACCTCAAGGAACACTCCTCAGAGCTATTGCACCATGTTTGCTCTGTAACAGTGAGCTCTGGAGACTAGGTCTGTTCTGACTGGGAAACTGAGGCCCTGGGAGCAGACCCATTGTTGTGGCTTCTTAACAGACAAACACCTCTTGCACCAGGGAATCCTAAATAAGCACTCCCTTGGGCTACCTTTTATGACTCTAAGGAAGAGACCCTGCCAGGCTGCCTTTGGCTGAAAATCACAAGGGGTTGGAAAGTGTTACGTTGAAAGTCAGTGTAAATGGCCACAGTGCCTAGGCCCCACCGCCGGGATTGGGCTTCCCCAAGCCGTGGAACCTCAAGGAACACTCCTCAGAGCTATTGCCCCATATGTGCTCAGTAGCAGAGAGCTCTGGAGACTAGGTCTGTTCTGACGGGGAAACTCAAGCCCTGGGAACAGACCCATTCTTGTGGCTTCTTAACAGACAAACACCTCTTGTACCAGGGAAGCCTGAATAAGTACTCCCTTGGGCTACCTTTTATGACTCTAAGTAAGAGACCGTGCCAGGTTGCCTTTAGTTGCAAATCACAAGGTGCTGGAAAGTGCTACCTGGAAAGTCAGTGGAAGAGGCCACAGTGCCTAGGCCCCATCGCCCGGGTAGGGCTTCCCCAAGCGAGGGAACATCAAAGAACACTCCTCAGAGCTATTGCCCCGTGTGTGCTCTGTAGCAGAGAGCACTGGATATTACTAAGGCTGTTGTGACTGGGAAACTGAGGCCCTGGAAGCAGACCCATTGCTGTGGCTTCTTAACAGACAAACACTTCTTCCATCAGGTAAGCTTGAATAAACACTCCCTTCGGCTACCTTTTATGACTCTAAGGAAGAGACCCTGCCAGGCTGCTTTTGGCTGAAAATCACAAGTAGCTGGAAAGTGTTACCTGAAAATTCAGTGGAAAAACCACAGTGCCTAGGCCCCACCGCCCGGGTAGGGCTTCCCCAAGCCCGTGAACGCCAAGGCACCCTCCTCAGAGCTAATGCCCCATGTGTGCTCGGTAGCAGAGAGCTCTGGATACTAGGCCTGGTCTGACTAGGAAACTGAGGCCTGAAGGCAAACCCATTGTTGTCCCTTCATAACAGCAAACACCTGTTTCGCGAGGGAAGATTGGATAAGCACTCCCTTGGGCTACCTTTTATGACTCTAAGGAAGAGACCCTGCCAGGGTGCCTTTGGCTGAAAATCACAAGGGGCTGGAAAGTGCTACCTGGAAAGTCAGTGGAAGAAGCCACAGTGCCTAGGCCCCACCGCCCGGGTAGGGCTTCCCCAAGCAAGGGAACCTCAAGGAACACTCCTCAGAGCTATTGCCCCGTGTGTGCTCTGTAGCAGAGAGCTCTGGAGATTACTAAGGCTGTTCTGACTGGGAAACTGAGGCCCTGGGAGCAGACCCATTGCTGTGGCTTCTTAACAGACAAACACTTCTTCCACCAGGGAAGCTTGAATAAACACTCCCTTGGGCTATCTTTTATGTCTCTAAGGAAGAGACCCTGCCAGGCTGCCTTTGGCTGAAAATCAGAAGTGACTGGAAAGTGCTTCCTGGAAAGTCTGTGGAAGAGGACACTGTGCCTAGGCCCCACCGCCCGGGTAGGGCTTCCCCAAGCCAGGGAACCTCAAGGAACACTCCTCAGAGCTATTGCCCCATATGTGCTCTGTAGCAGAGAGCTCTAGATACTAGGTCTGTTCTGACTGGGAAACTCAGGCCCTGGGAGCAGACCCATTAGTTTGGCTTCTTAACAGCCAAACACCTCTTGTACCACGGAAGCCTGAATTAGCACTCCCTTGGGCTACCTTTTATGACTCTAAGGAAGAGACCCTGCCAGGCTGTCTTTGGCTGAAAATCACAAGGGGCTGGAAAGTGCTACCTGGAAATTCAGTGGAAGAGGCCACAGTGCCTAGGGCCCACCGACCGGGTAGGGCTTCCCCAAGCCGGGGAACCTAAAGGAACACTCCTCAGAGCTATTGCCCCATGTGTCCTCTGTAGCAGAAAGCTCTGGAGACTACTAGGTCTGTTCTGACTGGGAAACTGAGACTCTGGGAGCAGACCCATTGTTGTTCTTTCTTAACACACAAACACCTCTTGAACCAGGGAAGCTTGAATAAGCACTCCCTTGGGTTACCTTTTATGACTCTAAGGAAGAGACCCTGCCAGGCTGCCTTTGGCTGAAAATCACAAGGGGCTGGAAAGTGCTACCTGGAAAGTCACTGGAAGAGATCACAGTGCCTAGGTGCCATCGCCGGGGTAGCGCTTCCCCAAGCCAGGGAACCTCAAGGAACACTCCTCAGAGCTATTGCCCCATGTGTGCTCTGTAGCAGAGGGCTCTGGAGGCTACTAGGTATGTTTTGACTGGAAACCGAGGACCTCGGAACTGGCCCATGGCTGTGGCTTCTTAACAGACAAACACCTCTTGCACCAGGGAAGCTTGAATAAGCACTACCTTGGGCTACCTTTTATGACTCTAAGGAAGAGACCCTGCCAGGCTGCCTGTGGCTGAAAATCACAAGGTGTGGAATGTGCTACCTGAAAAGTCAGTGGAAGGGATCACAGTGCCTAGGCCCCACCGCCCGGTAGGGCTTCCCCAAGCCAGGGAATCTCACAGAACACTCCTCA
>JAGTYA010000333.1:0-30174 GCA_024291935.2 Okapia johnstoni | reverse complement strand
GGGTCCGCGTCAAGGCATGGAAATTGGGCCCTCGGGGGTCCCCCGCGGGGGGGGGGGGGGGGACAGGTATAACTTTCACCTGTGGGGGGGCGGGCAATCGGGTTTCCCCTCGAATGCAGGGGCGAAGGTCGTGCTTTTCCGCGCGGCGCAGGGGGAAGCGGGGGTGGCCTCTCTGAATCGGGGGCGTGGCGCCTCGGGGAGCCTCTCTTGTTGCCTCTGAGAAGTCCAGGCCTCCTTTGACATCGCCAGGGGCTGCTGGGCTTCCCCTCGCCTCACGTCCAGGGAACTGGACTCGCTTGCCGATGGGGGTTCCTCGGGGACCTTTGGTCTTGCGGCCGGAACTGGCCCCTTGGGGCCTCTTCTCGAACCTCAGGAGAGGCGAGAGTCCCGCTCTGGAGGTGCGAGGGAATGTAGGGATTGCGATGGCATTCAGGAAGGGGATTGGACCCCCCTTTCGAGAGGAGGGGCCGACGGCGACGGGGGGCCCCTCGCGAGCGGCCTCTGGAGACTCAGGGTTCCGCTCGCCTGTGGACACGGGTATCCCAGGGAACCTCTGGGGGCGCCTAGAGGGAGTCCAGCCTCCGTTGCAGCGCCAGAGAGAAGGCAGGACGGCTCTCGCGTCGCTGCAGATCCCAAGGGCCCCGTCTCGCAAGGAGGGGGGCCCGGGGGACGCCCTCGCGGTGTGGCGGGAAGCCCCGCTTTCTTGGCAGGTTGGCCCGGGGATCTCGGGGGACACCTGGAGTCGCCCGCAAGGAGTCAAGCCCCGTTCGGAGCCGGAACAGGTGCCGGGGCATGCTCTCCATGCCCTGCAAGGGAAAAGCGCCTCCTCCCTCTATGGGCGTGGCCTCACGGGGGTGTTCTCGACTTGCGGCGGTGCATTCTCGAGTTGCGGCGGGTACCCCGGCCCGTCTCCCCCGTTAGCCCAGCGGGGTCGCCATGCCTCCTTTCGAGCGGACAGGGGCCCGAGCAGCCTCGGGATTCGCCAGGAGGCGCTGCAGCGCCCTGGGTCCGCGTCAGGCATGGAGCTAGGACCCTCGGGGGTCCCCGGAGGGGGGGGGGGGGGGACAGGTATAACTGGCACCTGTGGGGTGGCCTCCAGGGAGTCGAGGGGACTCAGCCTTTCTCTCCGGTCACAGCCAAGGGCAATCGGGCTTCCCCTCGAATGCAGGGGCGAAGGTCGTGCTTTTTCCGCGCGGCGCAGGGGGAAGCGGGGGTGGCCTCTCTGAATCGGGGGCGTGGCGCCTCGGGGAGCCTCTCTTGTTGCCTCTGAGAAGTCCAGGCCTCCTTTGACATCGCCAGGGGCTGCTGGGCTTCCCCTCGCCTCACGTCCAGGGAACTGGACTCGCTTGCCGATGGGGGTTCCTCGGGGACCTTTGGTCTTGCGGCCGGAACTGGCCCCTTGGGGCCTCTTCTCGAACCTCAGGAGAGGCGAGAGTCCCGCTCTGGAGGTGCGAGGGAATGTAGGGATTGCGATGGCATTCAGGAAGGGGATTGGACCCCCCTTTCGAGAGGAGGGGCCGACGGCGACGGGGGGCCCCTCGCGAGCGGCCTCTGGAGACTCAGGGTTCCGCTCGCCTGTGGACACGGGTATCCCAGGGAACCTCTGGGGGCGCCTAGAGGGAGTCCAGCCTCCGTTGCAGCGCCAGAGAGAAGGCAGGACGGCTCTCGCGTCGCTGCAGATCCCAAGGGCCCCGTCTCGCAAGGAGGGGGGCCCGGGGGACGCCCTCGCGGTGTGGCGGGAAGCCCCGCTTTCTTGGCAGGTTGGCCCGGGGATCTCGGGGGACACCTGGAGTCGCCCGCAAGGAGTCAAGCCCCGTTCGGAGCCGGAACAGGTGCCGGGGCATGCTCTCCATGCCCTGCAAGGGAAAAGCGCCTCCTCCCTCTATGGGCGTGGCCTCACGGGGGTGTTCTCGACTTGCGGCGGTGCATTCTCGAGTTGCGGCGGGTACCCCGGCCCGTCTCCCCCGTTAGCCCAGCGGGGTCGCCATGCCTCCTTTCGAGCGGACAGGGGCCCGAGCAGCCTCGGGATTCGCCAGGAGGCGCTGCAGCGCCCTGGGTCCGCGTCAGGCATGGAGCTAGGACCCTCGGGGGTCCCCGGAGGGGGGGGGGGGGGGGACAGGTATAACTGGCACCTGTGGGGTGGCCTCCAGGGAGTCGAGGGGACTCAGCCTTTCTCTCCGGTCACAGCCAAGGGCAATCGGGCTTCCCCTCGAATGCAGGGGCGAAGGTCGTGCTTTTCCGCGCGGCGCAGGGGGAAGCGGGGGGGGGCCTCTCTGAATCGGGGGCGTGGCGCCTCGGGGAGCCTCTCTTGTTGCCTCTGAGAAGTCCAGGCCTCCTTTGACATCGCCAGGGGCTGCTGGGCTTCCCCTCGCCTCACGTCCAGGGAACTGGACTCGCTTGCCGATGGGGGTTCCTCGGGGACCTTTGGTCTTGCGGCCGGAAACTGGCCCCTTGGGGCCTCTTCTCGAACCTCAGGAGAGGCGAGAGTCCCGCTCTGGAGGTGCGAGGGAATGTAGGGATTGCGATGGCATTCAGGAAGGGGATTGGACCCCCCTTTCGAGAGGAGGGGCCGACGGCGACGGGGGGGGCCCTCGCGAGCGGCCTCTGGAGACTCAGGGTTCCGCTCGCCTGTGGACACGGGTATCCCAGGGAACCTCTGGGGGCGCCTAGAGGGAGTCCAGCCTCCGTTGCAGCGCCAGAGAGAAGGCAGGACGGCTCTCGCGTCGCTGCAGATCCCAAGGGCCCCGTCTCGCAAGGAGGGGGGCCCGGGGGACGCCCTCGCGGTGTGGCGGGAAGCCCCGCTTTCTTGGCAGGTTGGCCCGGGGATCTCGGGGGACACCTGGAGTCGCCCGCAAGGAGTCAAGCCCCGTTCGGAGCCGGAACAGGTGCCGGGGCATGCTCTCCATGCCCTGCAAGGGAAAAGCGCCTCCTCCCTCTATGGGCGTGGCCTCACGGGGGTGTTCTCGACTTGCGGCGGTGCATTCTCGAGTTGCGGCGGGTACCCCGGCCCGTCTCCCCCGTTAGCCCAGCGGGGTCGCCATGCCTCCTTTCGAGCGGACAGGGGCCCGAGCAGCCTCGGGATTCGCCAGGAGGCGCTGCAGCGCCCTGGGTCCGCGTCAGGCATGGAGCTAGGACCCTCGGGGGTCCCCGGAGGGGGGGAGGGGACAGGTATAACTGGCACCTGTGGGGTGGCCTCCAGGGAGTCGAGGGGACTCAGCCTTTCTCTCCGGTCACAGCCAAGGGCAATCGGGCTTCCCCTCGAATGCAGGGGCGAAGGTCGTGCTTTTTCCGCGCGGCGCAGGGGGAAGCGGGGGTGGCCTCTCTGAATCGGGGGCGTGGCGCCTCGGGGAGCCTCTCTTGTTGCCTCTGAGAAGTCCAGGCCTCCTTTGACATCGCCAGGGGCTGCTGGGCTTCCCCTCGCCTCACGTCCAGGGAACTGGACTCGCTTGCCGATGGGGGTTCCTCGGGGGGACCTTTGGTCTTGCGGCCGGAACTGGCCCCTTGGGGCCTCTTCTCGAACCTCAGGAGAGGCGAGAGTCCCGCTCTGGAGGTGCGAGGGAATGTAGGGATTGCGATGGCATTCAGGAAGGGGATTGGACCCCCCTTTCGAGAGGAGGGGCCGACGGCGACGGGGGGCCCCTCGCGAGCGGCCTCTGGAGACTCAGGGTTCCGCTCGCCTGTGGACGGGTATCCCAGGGAACCTCTGGGGGCGCCTAGAGGGAGTCCAGCCTCCGTTGCAGCGCCAGAGAGAAGGCAGGACGGCTCTCGCGTCGCTGCAGATCCCAAGGGCCCCGTCTCGCAAGGAGGGGGGCCCGGGGGACGCCCTCGCGGTGTGGCGGGAAGCCCCGCTTTCTTGGCAGGTTGGCCCGGGGATCTCGGGGGACACCTGGAGTCGCCCGCAAGGAGTCAAGCCCCGTTCGGAGCCGGAACAGGTGCCGGGGCATGCTCTCCATGCCCTGCAAGGGAAAAGCGCCTCCTCCCTCTATGGGCGTGGCCTCACGGGGGTGTTCTCGACTTGCGGCGGTGCATTCTCGAGTTGCGGCGGGTACCCCGGCCCGTCTCCCCCCCCGTAGCCCAGCGGGGTCGCCATGCCTCCTTTCGAGCGGACAGGGGCCCGAGCAGCCTCGGGATTCGCCAGGAGGCGCTGCAGCGCCCTGGGTCCGCGTCAGGCATGGAGCTAGGACCCTCGGGGGTCCCCGGAGGGGGGGAGGGGACAGGTATAACTGGCACCTGTGGGGTGGCCTCCAGGGAGTCGAGGGGACTCAGCCTTTCTCTCCGGTCACAGCCAAGGGCAATCGGGCTTCCCCTCGAATGCAGGGGCGAAGGTCGTGCTTTTCCGCGCGGCGCAGGGGGAAGCGGGGGGTGGCCTCTCTGAATCGGGGGCGTGGCGCCTCGGGGAGCCTCTCTTGTTGCCTCTGAGAAGTCCAGGCCTCCTTTGACATCGCCAGGGGCTGCTGGGCTTCCCCTCGCCTCACGTCCAGGGAACTGGACTCGCTTGCCGATGGGGGTTCCTCGGGGACCTTTGGTCTTGCGGCCGGAACTGGCCCCTTGGGGCCTCTTCTCGAACCTCAGGAGAGGCGAGAGTCCCGCTCTGGAGGTGCGAGGGAATGTAGGGATTGCGATGGCATTCAGGAAGGGGATTGGACCCCCCTTTCGAGAGGAGGGGCCGACGGCGACGGGGGGCCCCTCGCGAGCGGCCTCTGGAGACTCAGGGTTCCGCTCGCCTGTGGACACGGGTATCCCAGGGAACCTCTGGGGGCGCCTAGAGGGAGTCCAGCCTCCGTTGCAGCGCCAGAGAGAAGGCAGGACGGCTCTCGCGTCGCTGCAGATCCCAAGGGCCCCGTCTCGCAAGGAGGGGGGCCCGGGGGACGCCCTCGCGGTGTGGCGGGAAGCCCCGCTTTCTTGGCAGGTTGGCCCGGGGATCTCGGGGGACACCTGGAGTCGCCCGCAAGGAGTCAAGCCCCGTTCGGAGCCGGAACAGGTGCCGGGGCATGCTCTCCATGCCCTGCAAGGGAAAAGCGCCTCCTCCCTCTATGGGCGTGGCCTCACGGGGGTGTTCTCGACTTGCGGCGGTGCATTCTCGAGTTGCGGCGGGTACCCCGGCCCGTCTCCCCCGTTAGCCCAGCGGGGTCGCCATGCCTCCTTTCGAGCGGACAGGGGCCCGAGCAGCCTCGGGATTCGCCAGGAGGCGCTGCAGCGCCCTGGGTCCGCGTCAGGCATGGAGCTAGGACCCTCGGGGGTCCCCGGAGGGGGGGGGGGGACAGGTATAACTGGCACCTGTGGGGTGGCCTCCAGGGAGTCGGAGGGGACTCAGCCTTTCTCTCCGGTCACAGCCAAGGGCAATCGGGCTTCCCCTCGAATGCAGGGGCGAAGGTCGTGCTTTTCCGCGCGGCGCAGGGGGAAGCGGGGGGGTGCCTCTCTGAATCGGGGGCGTGGCGCCTCGGGGAGCCTCTCTTGTTGCCTCTGAGAAGTCCAGGCCTCCTTTGACATCGCCAGGGGCTGCTGGGCTTCCCCTCGCCTCACGTCCAGGGAACTGGACTCGCTTGCCGATGGGGGTTCCTCGGGGACCTTTGGTCTTGCGGCCGGAACTGGCCCCTTGGGGCCTCTTCTCGAACCTCAGGAGAGGCGAGAGTCCCGCTCTGGAGGTGCGAGGGAATGTAGGGATTGCGATGGCATTCAGGAAGGGGATTGGACCCCCCTTTCGAGAGGAGGGGGCCGACGGCGACGGGGGGCCCCTCGCGAGCGGCCTCTGGAGACTCAGGGTTCCGCTCGCCTGTGGACACGGGTATCCCAGGGAACCTCTGGGGCGCCTAGAGGGAGTCCAGCCTCCGTTGCAGCGCCAGAGAGAAGGCAGGACGGCTCTCGCGTCGCTGCAGATCCCAAGGGCCCCGTCTCGCAAGGAGGGGGGCCCGGGGGACGCCCTCGCGGTGTGGCGGGAAGCCCCGCTTTTTTGGCAGGTTGGCCCGGGGATCTCGGGGGACACCTGGAGTCGCCCGCAAGGAGTCAAGCCCCGTTCGGAGCCGGAACAGGTGCCGGGGCATGCTCTCCATGCCCTGCAAGGGAAAAGCGCCTCCTCCCTCTATGGGCGTGGCCTCACGGGGGTGTTCTCGACTTGCGGCGGTGCATTCTCGAGTTGCGGCGGGTACCCCGGCCCGTCTCCCCCGTTAGCCCAGCGGGGTCGCCATGCCTCCTTTCGAGCGGACAGGGGCCCGAGCAGCCTCGGGATTCGCCAGGAGGCGCTGCAGCGCCCTGGGTCCGCGTCAGGCATGGAGCTAGGACCCTCGGGGGTCCCCGGAGGGGGGAGGGGACAGGTATAACTGGCACCTGTGGGGTGGCCTCCAGGGAGTCGAGGGGACTCAGCCTTTCTCTCCGGTCACAGCCAAGGGCAATCGGGCTTCCCCTCGAATGCAGGGGCGAAGGTCGTGCTTTTCCGCGCGGCGCAGGGGGAAGCGGGGGTGGCCTCTCTGAATCGGGGGCGTGGCGCCTCGGGGAGCCTCTCTTGTTGCCTCTGAGAAGTCCAGGCCTCCTTTGACATCGCCAGGGGCTGCTGGGCTTCCCCTCGCCTCACGTCCAGGGAACTGGACTCGCTTGCCGATGGGGGTTCCTCGGGGACCTTTGGTCTTGCGGCCGGAACTGGCCCCTTGGGGCCTCTTCTCGAACCTCAGGAGAGGCGAGAGTCCCGCTCTGGAGGTGCGAGGGAATGTAGGGATTGCGATGGCATTCAGGAAGGGGATTGGACCCCCCTTTCGAGAGGAGGGGCCGACGGCGACGGGGGGCCCCTCGCGAGCGGCCTCTGGAGACTCAGGGTTCCGCTCGCCTGTGGACACGGGTATCCCAGGGAACCTCTGGGGGCGCCTAGAGGGAGTCCAGCCTCCGTTGCAGCGCCAGAGAGAAGGCAGGACGGCTCTCGCGTCGCTGCAGATCCCAAGGGCCCCGTCTCGCAAGGAGGGGGGCCCGGGGGACGCCCTCGCGGTGTGGGCGGGAAGCCCCGCTTTCTTGGCAGGTTGGCCCGGGGATCTCGGGGGACACCTGGAGTCGCCCGCAAGGAGTCAAGCCCCGTTCGGAGCCGGAACAGGTGCCGGGGCATGCTCTCCATGCCCTGCAAGGGAAAAGCGCCTCCTCCCTCTATGGGCGTGGCCTCACGGGGGTGTTCTCGACTTGCGGCGGTGCATTCTCGAGTTGCGGCGGGTACCCCGGCCCGTCTCCCCCGTTAGCCCAGCGGGGTCGCCATGCCTCCTTTCGAGCGGACAGGGGCCCGAGCAGCCTCGGGATTCGCCAGGAGGCGCTGCAGCGCCCTGGGGCCGCGTCAGGCATGGAGCTAGGACCCTCGGGGGTCCCCGGAGGGGGGGGGGGGGGGACAGGTATAACTGGCACCTGTGGGGTGGCCTCCAGGGAGTCGAGGGGACTCAGCCTTTCTCTCCGGTCACAGCCAAGGGCAATCGGGCTTCCCCTCGAATGCAGGGGCGAAGGTCGTGCTTTTTCCGCGCGGCGCAGGGGGAAGCGGGGGTGGCCTCTCTGAATCGGGGGCGTGGCGCCTCGGGGAGCCTCTCTTGTTGCCTCTGAGAAGTCCAGGCCTCCTTTGACATCGCCAGGGGCTGCTGGGCTTCCCCTCGCCTCACGTCCAGGGAACTGGACTCGCTTGCCGATGGGGGTTCCTCGGGGACCTTTGGTCTTGCGGCCGGAACTGGCCCCTTGGGGCCTCTTCTCGAACCTCAGGAGAGGCGAGAGTCCCGCTCTGGAGGTGCGAGGGAATGTAGGGATTGCGATGGCATTCAGGAAGGGGATTGGACCCCCCTTTCGAGAGGAGGGGCCGACGGCGACGGGGGGCCCCTCGCGAGCGGCCTCTGGAGACTCAGGGTTCCGCTCGCCTGTGGACACGGGTATCCCAGGGAACCTCTGGGGGCGCCTAGAGGGAGTCCAGCCTCCGTTGCAGCGCCAGAGAGAAGGCAGGACGGCTCTCGCGTCGCTGCAGATCCCAAGGGCCCCGTCTCGCAAGGAGGGGGGCCCGGGGGACGCCCTCGCGGTGTGGCGGGAAGCCCCGCTTTCTTGGCAGGTTGGCCCGGGGATCTCGGGGGACACCTGGAGTCGCCCGCAAGGAGTCAAGCCCCGTTCGGAGCCGGAACAGGTGCCGGGGCATGCTCTCCATGCCCTGCAAGGGAAAAGCGCCTCCTCCCTCTATGGGCGTGGCCTCACGGGGGTGTTCTCGACTTGCGGCGGTGCATTCTCGAGTTGCGGCGGGTACCCCGGCCCGTCTCCCCCGTTAGCCCAGCGGGGTCGCCATGCCTCCTTTCGAGCGGACAGGGGCCCGAGCAGCCTCGGGATTCGCCAGGAGGCGCTGCAGCGCCCTGGGTCCGCGTCAGGCATGGAGCTAGGACCCTCGGGGGTCCCCGGAGGGGGGGAGGGGACAGGTATAACTGGCACCTGTGGGGTGGCCTCCAGGGAGTCGAGGGGACTCAGCCTTTCTCTCCGGTCACAGCCAAGGGCAATCGGGCTTCCCCTCGAATGCAGGGGCGAAGGTCGTGCTTTTCCGCGCGGCGCAGGGGGAAGCGGGGGTGGGCTCTCTGAATCGGGGGCGTGGCGCCTCGGGGAGCCTCTCTTGTTGCCTCTGAGAAGTCCAGGCCTCCTTTGACATCGCCAGGGGCTGCTGGGCTTCCCCTCGCCTCACGTCCAGGGAACTGGACTCGCTTGCCGATGGGGGTTCCTCGGGGACCTTTGGTCTTGCGGCCGGAACTGGCCCCTTGGGGCCTCTTCTCGAACCTCAGGAGAGGCGAGAGTCCCGCTCTGGAGGTGCGAGGGAATGGAGGGATTGCGATGGCATTCAGGAAGGGGATTGGACCCCCCTTTCGAGAGGAGGGGCCGACGGCGACGGGGGGCCCCTCGCGAGCGGCCTCTGGAGACTCAGGGTTCCGCTCGCCTGTGGACACGGGTATCCCAGGGAACCTCTGGGGGCGCCTAGAGGGAGTCCAGCCTCCGTTGCAGCGCCAGAGAGAAGGCAGGACGGCTCTCGCGTCGCTGCAGATCCCAAGGGCCCCGTCTCGCAAGGAGGGGGGCCCGGGGGGACGCCCTCGCGGTGTGGCGGGAAGCCCCGCTTTCTTGGCAGGTTGGCCCGGGGATCTCGGGGGACACCTGGAGTCGCCCGCAAGGAGTCAAGCCCCGTTCGGAGCCGGAACAGGTGCCGGGGCATGCTCTCCATGCCCTGCAAGGGAAAAGCGCCTCCTCCCTCTATGGGCGTGGCCTCACGGGGGTGTTCTCGACTTGCGGCGGTGCATTCTCGAGTTGCGGCGGGTACCCCGCCCGTCTCCCCCGTTAGCCCAGCGGGGTCGCCATGCCTCCTTTCGAGCGGACAGGGGCCCGAGCAGCCTCGGGATTCGCCAGGAGGCGCTGCAGCGCCCTGGGTCCGCGTCAGGCATGGAGCTAGGACCCTCGGGGGTCCCCGGAGGGGGGGAGGGGACAGGTATAACTGGCACCTGTGGGGTGGCCTCCAGGGAGTCGAGGGGACTCAGCCTTTCTCTCCGGTCACAGCCAAGGGCAATCGGGCTTCCCCTCGAATGCAGGGGCGAAGGTCGTGCTTTTCCGCGCGGCGCAGGGGGAAGCGGGGGTGGCCTCTCTGAATCGGGGGCGTGGCGCCTCGGGGAGCCTCTCTTGTTGCCTCTGAGAAGTCCAGGCCTCCTTTGACATCGCCAGGGGCTGCTGGGCTTCCCCTCGCCTCACGTCCAGGGAACTGGACTCGCTTGCCGATGGGGGTTCCTCGGGGACCTTTGGTCTTGCGGCCGGAACTGGCCCCTTGGGGCCTCTTCTCGAACCCTCAGGAGAGGCGAGAGTCCCGCTCTGGAGGTGCGAGGGAATGTAGGGATTGCGATGGCATTCAGGAAGGGGATTGGACCCCCCTTTTCGAGAGGAGGGGGGCCGACGGCGACGGGGGGCCCCTCGCGAGCGGCCTCTGGAGACTCAGGGTTCCGCTCGCCTGTGGACACGGGTATCCCAGGGAACCTCTGGGGGCGCCTAGAGGGAGTCCAGCCTCCGTTGCAGCGCCAGAGAGAAGGCAGGACGGCTCTCGCGTCGCTGCAGATCCCAAGGGCCCCGTCTCGCAAGGAGGGGGGCCCGGGGGACGCCCTCGCGGTGTGGCGGGAAGCCCCGCTTTCTTGGCAGGTTGGCCCGGGGATCTCGGGGGACACCTGGAGTCGCCCGCAAGGAGTCAAGCCCCGTTCGGAGCCGGAACAGGTGCCGGGGCATGCTCTCCATGCCCTGCAAGGGAAAAGCGCCTCCTCCCTCTATGGGCGTGGCCTCACGGGGGTGTTCTCGACTTGCGGCGGTGCATTCTCGAGTTGCGGCGGGTACCCCGGCCCGTCTCACCCGTTAGCCCATAGGGGTCGCCATGCCTCCTTTCGAGCGGACAGGGGCCCGAGCAGCCTCGGGATTCGCCAGGAGGCGCTGCAGCGCCCTGGGTCCGCGTCAGGCATGGAGCTAGGACCCTCGGGGGTCCCCGGAGGGGGGGAGGGGACAGGTATAACTGGCACCTGTGGGGTGGCCTCCAGGGAGTCGAGGGGACTCAGCCTTTCTCTCCGGTCACAGCCAAGGGCAATCGGGCTTCCCCTCGAATGCAGGGGCGAAGGTCGTGCTTTTCCGCGCGGCGCAGGGGGAAGCGGGGGTGGCCTCTCTGAATCGGGGGCGTGGCGCCTCGGGGAGCCTCTCTTGTTGCCTCTGAGAAGTCCAGGCCTCCTTTGACATCGCCAGGGGCTGCTGGGCTTCCCCTCGCCTCACGTCCAGGGAACTGGACTCGCTTGCCGATGGGGGTTCCTCGGGGACCTTTGGTCTTGCGGCCGGAACTGGCCCCTTGGGGCCTCTTCTCGAACCTCAGGAGAGGCGAGAGTCCCGCTCTGGAGGTGCGAGGGAATGTAGGGATTGCGATGGCATTCAGGAAGGGGATTGGACCCCCCTTTCGAGAGGAGGGGCCGACGGCGACGGGGGGGGGGCCTCGCGAGCGGCCTCTGGAGACTCAGGGTTCCGCTCGCCTGTGGACACGGGTATCCCAGGGAACCTCTGGGGGCGCCTAGAGGGAGTCCAGCCTCCGTTGCAGCGCCAGAGAGAAGGCAGGACGGCTCTCGCGTCGCTGCAGATCCCAAGGGCCCCGTCTCGCAAGGAGGGGGGCCCGGGGGACGCCCTCGCGGTGTGGCGGGAAGCCCCGCTTTCTTGGCAGGTTGGCCCGGGGATCTCGGGGGACACCTGGAGTCGCCCGCAAGGAGTCAAGCCCCGTTCGGAGCCGGAACAGGTGCCGGGGCATGCTCTCCATGCCCTGCAAGGGAAAAGCGCCTCCTCCCTCTATGGGCGTGGCCTCACGGGGGTGTTCTCGACTTGCGGCGGTGCATTCTCGAGTTGCGGCGGGTACCCCGGCCCGTCTCCCCCGTTAGCCCAGCGGGGTCGCCATGCCTCCTTTCGAGCGGACAGGGGCCCGAGCAGCCTCGGGATTCGCCAGGAGGCGCTGCAGCGCCCTGGGTCCGCGTCAGGCATGGAGCTAGGACCCTCGGGGGTCCCCGGAGGGGGGGGAGGGGACAGGTATAACTGGCACCTGTGGGGTGGCCTCCAGGGAGTCGAGGGGACTCAGCCTTTCTCTCCGGTCACACAGCCAAGGGCAATCGGGCTTCCCCTCGAATGCAGGGGCGAAGGTCGTGCTTTTCCGCGCGGCGCAGGGGGAAGCGGGGGTGGCCTCTCTGAATCGGGGGCGTGGCGCCTCGGGGAGCCTCTCTTGTTGCCTCTGAGAAGTCCAGGCCTCCTTTGACATCGCCAGGGGCTGCTGGGCTTCCCCTCGCCTCACGTCCAGGGAACTGGACTCGCTTGCCGATGGGGGTTCCTCGGGGACCTTTGGTCTTGCGGCCGGAACTGGCCCCTTGGGGCCTCTTCTCGAACCTCAGGAGAGGCGAGAGTCCCGCTCTGGAGGTGCGAGGGAATGTAGGGATTGCGATGGCATTCAGGAAGGGGATTGGACCCCCCTTTCGAGAGGAGGGGCCGACGGCGACGGGGGGCCCCTCGCGAGCGGCCTCTGGAGACTCAGGGTTCCGCTCGCCTGTGGACACGGGTATCCCAGGGAACCTCTGGGGGCGCCTAGAGGGAGTCCAGCCTCCGTTGCAGCGCCAGAGAGAAGGCAGGACGGCTCTCGCGTCGCTGCAGATCCCAAGGGCCCCGTCTCGCAAGGAGGGGGGCCCGGGGGACCCCTCGCGGTGTGGCGGGAAGCCCCGCTTTCTTGGCAGGTTGGCCCGGGGATCTCGGGGGACACCTGGAGTCGCCCGCAAGGAGTCAAGCCCCGTTCGGAGCCGGAACAGGTGCCGGGGCATGCTCTCCATGCCCTGCAAGGGAAAAGCGCCTCCTCCCTCTATGGGCGTGGCCTCACGGGGGTGTTCTCGACTTGCGGCGGTGCATTCTCGAGTTGCGGCGGGTACCCCGGCCCGTCTCCCCCGTTAGCCCAGCGGGGTCGCCATGCCTCCTTTCGAGCGGACAGGGGCCCGAGCAGCCTCGGGATTCGCCAGGAGGCGCTGCAGCGCCCTGGGTCCGCGTCAGGCATGGAGCTAGGACCCTCGGGGGTCCCCGGAGGGGGGGAGGGGACAGGTATAACTGGCACCTGTGGGTGGCCTCCCAGGGAGTCGAGGGGACTCAGCCTTTCTCTCCGGTCACAGCCAAGGGCAATCGGGCTTCCCCTCGAATGCAGGGGCGAAGGTCGTGCTTTTCCGCGCGGCGCAGGGGGAAGCGGGGGTGGCCTCTCTGAATCGGGGGCGTGGCGCCTCGGGGAGCCTCTCTTGTTGCCTCTGAGAAGTCCAGGCCTCCTTTGACATCGCCAGGGGCTGCTGGGCTTCCCCTCGCCTCACGTCCAGGGAACTGGACTCGCTTGCCGATGGGGGTTCCTCGGGGACCTTTGGTCTTGCGGCCGGAACTGGCCCCTTGGGGCCTCTTCTCGAACCTCAGGAGAGGCGAGAGTCCCGCTCTGGAGGTGCGAGGGAATGTAGGGATTGCGATGGCATTCAGGAAGGGGATTGGACCCCCCTTTCGAGAGGAGGGGCCGACGGCGACGGGGGGCCCCTCGCGAGCGGCCTCTGGAGACTCAGGGTTTCCGCTCGCCTGTGGACACGGGTATCCCAGGGAACCTCTGGGGGCGCCTAGAGGGAGTCCAGCCTCCGTTGCAGCGCCAGAGAGAAGGCAGGACGGCTCTCGCGTCGCTGCAGATCCCAAGGGCCCCGTCTCGCAAGGAGGGGGGCCCGGGGGGACGCCCTCGCGGTGTGGCGGGAAGCCCCGCTTTCTTGGCAGGTTGGCCCGGGGATCTCGGGGGACACCTGGAGTCGCCCGCAAGGAGTCAAGCCCCGTTCGGAGCCGGAACAGGTGCCGGGGCATGCTCTCCATGCCCTGCAAGGGAAAAGCGCCCTCCTCCCTCTATGGGCGTGGCCTCACGGGGGTGTTCTCGACTTGCGGCGGTGCATTCTCGAGTTGCGGCGGGTACCCCGGCCCGTCTCCCCCCCCGTTAGCCCAGCGGGGTCGCCATGCCTCCTTTCGAGCGGACAGGGGCCCGAGCAGCCTCGGGATTCGCCAGGAGGCGCTGCAGCGCCCTGGGTCCGCGTCAGGCATGGAGCTAGGACCCTCGGGGGTCCCCGGAGGGGGGGAGGGGACAGGTATAACTGGCACCTGTGGGGTGGCCTCCAGGGAGTCGAGGGGACTCAGCCTTTCTCTCCGGTCACAGCCAAGGGCAATCGGGCTTCCCCTCGAATGCAGGGGCGAAGGTCGTGCTTTTCCGCGCGGCGCAGGGGGAAGCGGGGGGTGGCCTCTCTGAATCGGGGGCGTGGCGCCTCGGGGAGCCTCTCTTGTTGCCTCTGAGAAGTCCAGGCCTCCTTTGACATCGCCAGGGGCTGCTGGGCTTCCCCTCGCCTCACGTCCAGGGAACTGGACTCGCTTGCCGATGGGGGTTCCTCGGGGACCTTTGGTCTTGCGGCCGGAACTGGCCCCTTGGGGCCTCTTCTCGAACCTCAGGAGAGGCGAGAGTCCCGCTCTGGAGGTGCGAGGGAATGTAGGGATTGCGATGGCATTCAGGAAGGGGATTGGACCCCCCTTTCGAGAGGAGGGGCCGACGGCGACGGGGGGCCCCCTCGCGAGCGGCCTCTGGAGACTCAGGGTTCCGCTCGCCTGTGGACACGGGTATCCCAGGGAACCTCTGGGGGCGCCTAGAGGGAGTCCAGCCTCCGTTGCAGCGCCAGAGAGAAGGCAGGACGGCTCTCGCGTCGCTGCAGATCCCAAGGGCCCCGTCTCGCAAGGAGGGGGGCCCCCCGGGGGACGCCCTCGCGGTGTGGCGGGAAGCCCCGCTTTCTTGGCAGGTTGGCCCGGGGATCTCGGGGGACACCTGGAGTCGCCCGCAAGGAGTCAAGCCCCGTTCGGAGCCGGAACAGGTGCCGGGGCATGCTCTCCATGCCCTGCAAGGGAAAAGCGCCTCCTCCCTCTATGGGCGTGGCCTCACGGGGGTGTTCTCGACTTGCGGCGGTGCATTCTCGAGTTGCGGCGGGTACCCCGGCCCGTCTCCCCCGTTAGCCCAGCGGGGTCGCCATGCCTCCTTTCGAGCGGACAGGGGCCCGAGCAGCCTCGGGATTCGCCAGGAGGCGCTGCAGCGCCCTGGGTCCGCGTCAGGCATGGAGCTAGGACCCTCGGGGGTCCCCGGAGGGGGGGAGGGGACAGGTATAACTGGCACCTGTGGGGTGGCCTCCAGGGAGTCGAGGGGACTCAGCCTTTCTCTCCGGTCACAGCCAAGGGCAATCGGGCTTCCCCCTCGAATGCAGGGGCGAAGGTCGTGCTTTTCCGCGCGGCGCAGGGGGGGAAGCGGGGGTGGCCTCTCTGAATCGGGGGCGTGGCGCCTCGGGGAGCCTCTCTTGTTGCCTCTGAGAAGTCCAGGCCTCCTTTGACATCGCCAGGGGCTGCTGGGCTTCCCCTCGCCTCACGTCCAGGGAACTGGACTCGCTTGCCGATGGGGGTTCCTCGGGGACCTTTGGTCTTGCGGCCGGAACTGGCCCCTTGGGGCCTCTTCTCGAACCTCAGGAGAGGCGAGAGTCCCGCTCTGGAGGTGCGAGGGAATGTAGGGATTGCGATGGCATTCAGGAAGGGGATTGGACCCCCCTTTCGAGAGGAGGGGCCGACGGCGACGGGGGGCCCCTCGCGAGCGGCCTCTGGAGACTCAGGGTTCCGCTCGCCTGTGGACACGGGTATCCCAGGGAACCTCTGGGGGCGCCTAGAGGGAGTCCAGCCTCCGTTGCAGCGCCAGAGAGAAGGCAGGACGGCTCTCGAGTCGCTGCAGATCCCAAGGGCCCCGTCTCGCAAGGAGGGGGGCCCGGGGGACGCCCTCGCGGTGTGGCGGGAAGCCCCGCTTTCTTGGCAGGTTGGCCCGGGGGGGATCTCGGGGGACACCTGGAGTCGCCCGCAAGGAGTCAAGCCCCGTTCGGAGCCGGAACAGGTGCCGGGGCATGCTCTCCATGCCCTGCAAGGGAAAAGCGCCTCCTCCCTCTATGGGCGTGGCCTCACGGGGGTGTTCTCGACTTGCGGCGGTGCATTCTCGAGTTGCGGCGGGTACCCCGGCCCGTCTCCCCCGTTAGCCCAGCGGGGTCGCCATGCCTCCTTTCGAGCGGACAGGGGCCCGAGCAGCCTCGGGATTCGCCAGGAGGCGCTGCAGCGCCCTGGGTCCGCGTCAGGCATGGAGCTAGGACCCTCGGGGGTCCCCGGAGGGGGGGAGGGGACAGGTATAACTGGCACCTGTGGGGTGGCCTCCAGGGAGTCGAGGGGACTCAGCCTTTCTCTCCGGTCACAGCCAAGGGCAATCGGGCTTCCCCTCGAATGCAGGGGCGAAGGTCGTGCTTTTCCGCGCGGCGCAGGGGGAAGCGGGGGGTGGCCTCTCTGAATCGGGGGCGTGGCGCCTCGGGAGCCTCTCTTGTTGCCTCTGAGAAGTCCAGGCCTCCTTTGACATCGCCAGGGGCTGCTGGGCTTCCCCTCGCCTCACGTCCAGGGAACTGGACTCGCTTGCCGATGGGGGTTCCTCGGGGACCTTTGGTCTTGCGGCCGGAACTGGCCCCTTGGGGCCTCTTCTCGAACCTCAGGAGAGGCGAGAGTCCCGCTCTGGAGGTGCGAGGGAATGTAGGGATTGCGATGGCATTCAGGAAGGGGATTGGACCCCCCTTTCGAGAGGAGGGGCCGACGGCGACGGGGGGCCCCCCTCGCGAGCGGCCTCTGGAGACTCAGGGTTCCGCTCGCCTGTGGACACGGGTATCCCAGGGAACCTCTGGGGGCGCCTAGAGGGAGTCCAGCCTCCGTTGCAGCGCCAGAGAGAAGGCAGGACGGCTCTCGCGTCGCTGCAGATCCCAAGGGCCCCGTCTCGCAAGGAGGGGGGCCCGGGGGACGCCCTCGCGGTGTGGCGGGAAGCCCCGCTTTCTTGGCAGGTTGGCCCGGGGATCTCGGGGGACACCTGGAGTCGCCCGCAAGGAGTCAAGCCCCGTTCGGAGCCGGAACAGGTGCCGGGGCATGCTCTCCATGCCCTGCAAGGGAAAAGCGCCTCCTCCCTCTATGGGCGTGGCCTCACGGGGGTGTTCTCGACTTGCGGCGGTGCATTCTCGAGTTGCGGCGGGTACCCCGGCCCGTCTCCCCCGTTAGCCCAGCGGGGTCGCCATGCCTCCTTTCGAGCGGACAGGGGCCCGAGCAGCCTCGGGATTCGCCAGGAGGCGCTGCAGCGCCCTGGGTCCGCGTCAGGCATGGAGCTAGGACCCTCGGGGGTCCCCGGAGGGGGGGAGGGGGGACAGGTATAACTGGCACCTGTGGGGTGGCCTCCAGGGAGTCGAGGGGACTCAGCCTTTCTCTCCGGTCACAGCCAAGGGCAATCGGGCTTCCCCTCGAATGCAGGGGCGAAGGTCGTGCTTTTCCGCGCGGCGCAGGGGGAAGCGGGGGTGGCCTCTCTGAATCGGGGGCGTGGCGCCTCGGGGAGCCTCTCTTGTTGCCTCTGAGAAGTCCAGGCCTCCTTTGACATCGCCAGGGGCTGCTGGGCTTCCCCTCGCCTCACGTCCAGGGAACTGGACTCGCTTGCCGATGGGGGTTCCTCGGGGACCTTTGGTCTTGCGGCCGGAACTGGCCCCTTGGGGCCTCTTCTCGAACCTCAGGAGAGGCGAGAGTCCCGCTCTGGAGGTGCGAGGGAATGTAGGGATTGCGATGGCATTCAGGAAGGGGATTGGACCCCCCTTTCGAGAGGAGGGGCCGACGGCGACGGGGGGCCCCTCGCGAGCGGCCTCTGGAGACTCAGGGTTCCGCTCGCCTGTGGACACGGGTATCCCAGGGAACCTCTGGGGGCGCCTAGAGGGAGTCCAGCCTCCGTTGCAGCGCCAGAGAGAAGGCAGGACGGCTCTCGCGTCGCTGCAGATCCCAAGGGCCCCGTCTCGCAAGGAGGGGGGCCCGGGGGACGCCCTCGCGGTGTGGCGGGAAGCCCCGCTTTCTTGGCAGGTTGGCCCGGGGATCTCGGGGGACACCTGGAGTCGCCCGCAAGGAGTCAAGCCCCGTTCGGAGCCGGAACAGGTGCCGGGGCATGCTCTCCATGCCCTGCAAGGGAAAAGCGCCTCCTCCCTCTATGGGCGTGGCCTCACGGGGGTGTTCTCGACTTGCGGCGGTGCATTCTCGAGTTGCGGCGGGTACCCCGGCCCGTCTCCCCCGTTAGCCCAGCGGGGTCGCCATGCCTCCTTTCGAGCGGACAGGGGCCCGAGCAGCCTCGGGATTCGCCAGGAGGCGCTGCAGCGCCCTGGGTCCGAGTCAGGCATGGAGCTAGGACCCTCGGGGGTCCCCGGAGGGGGGGAGGGGACAGGTATAACTGGCACCTGTGGGGTGGCCTCCAGGGAGTCGAGGGGACTCAGCCTTTCTCTCCGGTCACAGCCAAGGGCAATCGGGCTTCCCCTCGAATGCAGGGGCGAAGGTCGTGCTTTTCCGCGCGGCGCAGGGGAAGCGGGGGGGTGGCCTCTCTGAATCGGGGGCGTGGCGCCTCGGGGAGCCTCTCTTGTTGCCTCTGAGAAGTCCAGGCCTCCTTTGACATCGCCAGGGGCTGCTGGGCTTCCCCTCGCCTCACGTCCAGGGAACTGGACTCGCTTGCCGATGGGGGTTCCTCGGGGACCTTTGGTCTTGCGGCCGGAACTGGCCCCTTGGGGCCTCTTCTCGAACCTCAGGAGAGGCGAGAGTCCCGCTCTGGAGGTGCGAGGGAATGTAGGGATTGCGATGGCATTCAGGAAGGGGATTGGACCCCCCTTTCGAGAGGAGGGGCCGACGGCGACGGGGGGCCCCTCGCGAGCGGCCTCTGGAGACTCAGGGTTCCGCTCGCCTGTGGACACGGGTATCCCAGGGAACCTCTGGGGGCGCCTAGAGGGAGTCCAGCCTCCGTTGCAGCGCCAGAGAGAAGGCAGGACGGCTCTCGCGTCGCTGCAGATCCCAAGGGCCCCGTCTCTCAAGGAGGGGGGCCCGGGGGACGCCCTCGCGGTGTGGCGGGAAGCCCCGCTTTCTTGGCAGGTTGGCCCGGGGATCTCGGGGGACACCTGGAGTCGCCCGCAAGGAGTCAAGCCCCGTTCGGAGCCGGAACAGGTGCCGGGGCATGCTCTCCATGCCCTGCAAGGGAAAAGCGCCTCCTCCCTCTATGGGCGTGGCCTCACGGGGGTGTTCTCGACTTGCGGCGGTGCATTCTCGAGTTGCGGCGGGTACCCCGGCCCGTCTCCCCCGTTAGCCCAGCGGGGTCGCCATGCCTCCTTTCGAGCGGACAGGGGCCCGAGCAGCCTCGGGATTCGCCAGGAGGCGCTGCAGCGCCCTGGGTCCGCGTCAGGCATGGAGCTAGGACCCTCGGGGGTCCCCGGAGGGGGGGGGGGACAGGTATAACTGGCACCTGTGGGGTGGCCTCCAGGGAGTCGAGGGGACTCAGCCTTTCTCTCCGGTCACAGCCAAGGGCAATCGGGCTTCCCCTCGAATGCAGGGGCGAAGGTCGTGCTTTTCCGCGCGGCGCAGGGGGAAGCGGGGGTGGCCTCTCTGAATCGGGGGCGTGGCGCCTCGGGGAGCCTCTCTTGTTGCCTCTGAGAAGTCCAGGCCTCCTTTGACATCGCCAGGGGCTGCTGGGCTTCCCCTCGCCTCACGTCCAGGGAACTGGACTCGCTTGCCGATGGGGGTTCCTCGGGGACCTTTGGTCTTGCGGCCGGAACTGGCCCCTTGGGGCCTCTTCTCGAACCTCAGGAGAGGCGAGAGTCCCGCTCTGGAGGTGCGAGGGAATGTAGGGATTGCGATGGCATTCAGGAAGGGGATTGGACCCCCCTTTCGAGAGGAGGGGCCGACGGCGACGGGGGGGGGCCCTCGCGAGCGCCTCTGGAGACTCAGGGTTCCGCTCGCCTGTGGACACGGGTATCCCAGGGAACCTCTGGGGGCGCCTAGAGGGAGTCCAGCCTCCGTTGCAGCGCCAGAGAGAAGGCAGGACGGCTCTCGCGTCGCTGCAGATCCCAAGGGCCCCGTCTCGCAAGGAGGGGGGCCCGGGGACGCCCTCGCGGGTGTGGCGGGCGGGAAGCCCCGCTTTCTTGGCAGGTTGGCCCGGGGATCTCGGGGGACACCTGGAGTCGCCCGCAAGGAGTCAAGCCCCGTTCGGAGCCGGAACAGGTGCCGGGGCATGCTCTCCATGCCCTGCAAGGGAAAAGCGCCTCCTCCCTCTATGGGCGTGGCCTCACGGGGGTGTTCTCGACTTGCGGCGGTGCATTCTCGAGTTGCGGCGGGTACCCCGGCCCGTCTCCCCCCCGTTTGCCCAGCGGGGTCGCCATGCCTCCTTTCGAGCGGACAGGGGCCCGAGCAGCCTCAGCCTCGGGATTCGCCAGGAGGCGCTGCAGCGCCCTGGGTCCGCGTCAGGCATGGAGCTAGGACCCTCGGGGGTCCCCGGAGGGGGGGAGGGGACAGGTATAACTGGCACCTGTGGGGTGGCCTCCAGGGAGTCGAGGGGACTCAGCCTTTCTCTCCGGTCACAGCCAAGGGCAATCGGGCTTCCCCTCGAATGCAGGGGCGAAGGTCGTGCTTTTCCGCGCGGCGCAGGGGGGGGGAAGCGGGGGTGGCCTCTCTGAATCGGGGGCGTGGCGCCTCGGGGAGCCTCTCTTGTTGCCTCTGAGAAGTCCAGGCCTCCTTTGACATCGCCAGGGGCTGCTGGGCTTCCCCTCGCCTCACGTCCAGGGAACTGGACTCGCTTGCCGATGGGGGTTCCTCGGGGACCTTTGGTCTTGCGGCCGGAACTGGCCCCTTGGGGCCTCTTCTCGAACCTCAGGGAGAGGCGAGAGTCCCGCTCTGGAGGTGCGAGGGAATGTAGGGATTGCGATGGCATTCAGGAAGGGGATTGGACCCCCCTTTCGAGAGGAGGGGCCGACGGCGACGGGGGGCCCCCTCGCGAGCGGCCTCTGGAGACTCAGGGTTCCGCTCGCCTGTGGACACGGGTATCCCAGGGAACCTCTGGGGGCGCCTAGAGGGAGTCCAGCCTCCGTTGCAGCGCCAGAGAGAAGGCAGGACGGCTCTCGCGTCGCTGCAGATCCCAAGGGCCCCGTCTCGCAAGGAGGGGGGCCCGGGGGACGCCCTCGCGGTGTGGCGGGAAGCCCCGCTTTCTTGGCAGGTTGGCCCGGGGATCTCGGGGGACACCTGGAGTCGCCCGCAAGGAGTCAAGCCCCGTTCGGAGCCGGAACAGGTGCCGGGGCATGCTCTCCATGCCCTGCAAGGGAAAAGCGCCTCCTCCCTCTATGGGCGTGGCCTCACGGGGGTGTTCTCGACTTGCGGCGGTGCATTCTCGAGTTGCGGCGGGTACCCCGGCCCGTCTCCCCCGTTAGCCCAGCGGGGTCGCCATGCCTCCTTTCGAGCGGACAGGGGCCCGAGCAGCCTCGGGATTCGCCAGGAGGCGCTGCAGCGCCCTGGGTCCGCGTCAGGCATGGAGCTAGGACCCTCGGGGGTCCCCGGAGGGGGGGGGGGGACAGGTATAACTGGCACCTGTGGGGTGGCCTCCAGGGAGTCGAGGGGACTCAGCCTTTCTCTCCGGTCACAGCCAAGGGCAATCGGGCTTCCCCTCGAATGCAGGGGCGAAGGTCGTGCTTTTCCGCGCGGCGCAGGGGGGGAAGCGGGGGTGGCCTCTCTGAATCGGGGGCGTGGCGCCTCGGGGAGCCTCTCTTGTTGCCTCTGAGAAGTCCAGGCCTCCTTTGACATCGCCAGGGGCTGCTGGGCTTCCCCTCGCCTCACGTCCAGGGAACTGGACTCGCTTGCCGATGGGGGTTCCTCGGGGGACCTTTTGGTCTTGCGGCCGGAACTGGCCCCTTGGGGCCTCTTCTCGAACCTCAGGAGAGGCGAGAGTCCCGCTCTGGAGGTGCGAGGGAATGTAGGGATTGCGATGGCATTCAGGAAGGGGATTGGACCCCCCTTTCGAGAGGAGGGGCCGACGGCGACGGGGGGCCCCTCGCGAGCGGCCTCTGGAGACTCAGGGTTCCGCTCGCCTGTGGACACGGGTATCCCAGGGAACCTCTGGGGGCGCCTAGAGGGAGTCCAGCCTCCGTTGCAGCGCCAGAGAGAAGGCAGGACGGCTCTCGCGTCGCTGCAGATCCCAAGGGCCCCGTCTCGCAAGGAGGGGGGCCCGGGGGACGCCCTCGCGGTGCGGTGGGCGGGAAGCCCCGCTTTCTTGGCAGGTTGGCCCGGGGATCTCGGGGGACACCTGGAGTCGCCCGCAAGGAGTCAAGCCCCGTTCGGAGCCGGAACAGGTGCCGGGGCATGCTCTCCATGCCCTGCAAGGGAAAAGCGCCCTCCTCCCTCTATGGGCGTGGCCTCACGGGGGTGTTCTCGACTTGCGGCGGTGCATTCTCGAGTTGCGGCGGGTACCCCGGCCCGTCTCCCCCCCGTTAGCCCAGCGGGGTCGCCATGCCTCCTTTCGAGCGGACAGGGGCCCGAGCAGCCTCGGGATTCGCCAGGAGGCGCTGCAGCGCCCTGGGTCCGCGTCAGGCATGGAGCTAGGACCCTCGGGGGTCCCCGGAGGGGGGGGGGACAGGTATAACTGGCACCTGTGGGGGCCTCCAGGGAGTCGAGGGGACTCAGCCTTTCTCTCCGGTCACAGCCAAGGGCAATCGGGCTTCCCCTCGAATGCAGGGGCGAAGGTCGTGCTTTTCCGCGCGGCGCAGGGGGAAGCGGGGGTGGCCTCTCTGAATCGGGGGCGTGGCGCCTCGGGGAGCCTCTCTTGTTGCCTCTGAGAAGTCCAGGCCTCCTTTGACATCGCCAGGGGCTGCTGGGCTTCCCCTCGCCTCACGTCCAGGGAACTGGACTCGCTTGCCGATGGGGGTTCCTCGGGGACCTTTGGTCTTGCGGCCGGAACTGGCCCCTTGGGGCCTCTTCTCGAACCTCAGGAGAGGCGAGAGTCCCGCTCTGGAGGTGCGAGGGAATGTAGGGATTGCGATGGCATTCAGGAAGGGGATTGGACCCCCCTTTCGAGAGGAGGGGCCGACGGCGACGGGGGGCCCCTCGCGAGCGGCCTCTGGAGACTCAGGGTTCCGCTCGCCTGTGGACACGGGTATCCCAGGGAACCTCTGGGGGCGCCTAGAGGGAGTCCAGCCTCCGTTGCAGCGCCAGAGAGAAGGCAGGACGGCTCTCGCGTCGCTGCAGATCCCAAGGGCCCCGTCTCGCAAGGAGGGGGGCCCGGGGGACGCCCTCGCGGTGTGGCGGGAAGCCCCGCTTTCTTGGCAGGTTGGCCCGGGGATCTCGGGGGACACCTGGAGTCGCCCGCAAGGAGTCAAGCCCCGTTCGGAGCCGGAACAGGTGCCGGGGCATGCTCTCCATGCCCTGCAAGGGAAAAGCGCCTCCTCCCTCTATGGGCGTGGCCTCACGGGGGTGTTCTCGACTTGCGGCGGTGCATTCTCGAGTTGCGGCGGGTACCCCGGCCCGTCTCCCCCGTTAGCCCAGCGGGGTCGCCATGCCTCCTTTCGAGCGGACAGGGGCCCGAGCAGCCTCGGGATTCGCCAGGAGGCGCTGCAGCGCCCTGGGTCCGCGTCAGGCATGGAGCTAGGACCCTCGGGGGTCCCCCCGGGGGGGGGGGGACAGGTATAACTGGCACCTGTGGGGTGGCCTCCAGGGAGTCGAGGGGACTCAGCCTTTCTCTCCGGTCACAGCCAAGGGCAATCGGGCTTCCCCTCGAATGCAGGGGCGAAGGTCGTGCTTTTCCGCGCGGCGCAGGGGGGGGAGCGGGGGTGGCCTCTCTGAATCGGGGGCGTGGCGCCTCGGGGAGCCTCTCTTGTTGCCTCTGAGAAGTCCAGGCCTCCTTTGACATCGCCAGGGGCTGCTGGGCTTCCCCTCGCCTCACGTCCAGGGAACTGGACTCGCTTGCCGATGGGGGTTCCTCGGGGACCTTTGGTCTTGCGGCCGGAACTGGCCCCTTGGGGCCTCTTCTCGAACCTCAGGAGAGGCGAGAGTCCCGCTCTGGAGGTGCGAGGGAATGTAGGGATTGCGATGGCATTCAGGAAGGGGATTGGACCCCCCTTTCGAGAGGAGGGGCCGACGGCGACGGGGGGCCCCTCGCGCGAGCGGCCTCTGGAGACTCAGGGTTCCGCTCGCCTGTGGACACGGGTATCCCAGGGAACCTCTGGGGGCGCCTAGAGGGAGTCCAGCCTCCGTTGCAGCGCCAGAGAGAAGGCAGGACGGCTCTCGCGTCGCTGCAGATCCCAAGGGCCCCGTCTCGCAAGGAGGGGGGCCCGGGGGACGCCCTCGCGGTGTGGCGGGAAGCCCCGCTTTCTTGGCAGGTTGGCCCGGGGATCTCGGGGGACACCTGGAGTCGCCCGCAAGGAGTCAAGCCCCGTTCGGAGCCGGAACAGGTGCCGGGGCATGCTCTCCATGCCCTGCAAGGGAAAAGCGCCTCCTCCCTCTATGGGCGTGGCCTCACGGGGGTGTTCTCGACTTGCGGCGGTGCATTCTCGAGTTGCGGCGGGTACCCCGGCCCGTCTCCCCCGTTAGCCCAGCGGGGTCGCCATGCCTCCTTTCGAGCGGACAGGGGCCCGAGCAGCCTCGGGATTCGCCAGGAGGCGCTGCAGCGCCCTGGGTCCGCGTCAGGCATGGAGCTAGGACCCTCGGGGGTCCCCGGAGGGGGGGGGAGGGGGGAGGTATAACTGGCACCTGTGGGGTGGCCTCCAGGGAGTCGAGGGGACTCAGCCTTTCTCTCCGGTCACAGCCAAGGGCAATCGGGCTTCCCCTCGAATGCAGGGGCGAAGGTCGTGCTTTTCCGCGCGGCGCAGGGGGAAGCGGGGGGGCCTCTCTGAATCGGGGGCGTGGCGCCTCGGGGAGCCTCTCTTGTTGCCTCTGAGAAGTCCAGGCCTCCTTTGACATCGCCAGGGGCTGCTGGGCTTCCCCTCGCCTCACGTCCAGGGAACTGGACTCGCTTGCCGATGGGGGTTCCTCGGGGACCTTTGGTCTTGCGGCCGGAACTGGCCCCTTGGGGCCTCTTCTCGAACCTCAGGAGAGGCGAGAGTCCCGCTCTGGAGGTGCGAGGGAATGTAGGGATTGCGATGGCATTCAGGAAGGGGATTGGACCCCCCTTTCGAGAGGAGGGGCCGACGGCGACGGGGGGCCCCTCGCGAGCGGCCTCTGGAGACTCAGGGTTCCGCTCGCCTGTGGACACGGGTATCCCAGGGAACCTCTGGGGGCGCCTAGAGGGAGTCCAGCCTCCGTTGCAGCGCCAGAGAGAAGGCAGGACGGCTCTCGCGTCGCTGCAGATCCCAAGGGCCCCGTCTCGCATGGAGGGGGGTCCGCGGGGGCCTTCGCGGTGTGGCGGGAAGCCCCGCTTTCTTGGCAGGTTGGCCCGGGGATCTCGGGGGACACCTGGAGTCGCCCGCAAGGAGTCAAGCCCCGTTCGGAGCCGGAACAGGTGCCGGGGCATGCTCTCCATGCCCTGCAAGGGAAAAGCGCCTCCTCCCTCTATGGGCGTGGCCTCACGGGGGTGTTCTCGACTTGCGGCGGTGCATTCTCGAGTTGCGGCGGGTACCCCGGCCCGTCTCCCCCGTTAGCCCAGCGGGGTCGCCATGCCTCCTTTCGAGCGGACAGGGGCCCGAGCAGCCTCGGGATTCGCCAGGAGGCGCTGCAGCGCCCTGGGTCCGCGTCAGGCATGGAGCTAGGACCCTCGGGGGTCCCCGGAGGGGGGGAGGGGACAGGTATAACTGGCACCTGTGGGGTGGCCTCCAGGGAGTCGAGGGGACTCAGCCTTTCTCTCCGGTCACAGCCAAGGGCAATCGGGCTTCCCCTCGAATGCAGGGGCGAAGGTCGTGCTTTTCCGCGCGGCGCAGGGGGGGGAGCGGGGGTGGCCTCTCTGAATCGGGGGCGTGGCGCCTCGGGGAGCCTCTCTTGTTGCCTCTGAGAAGTCCAGGCCTCCTTTGACATCGCCAGGGGCTGCTGGGCTTCCCCTCGCCTCACGTCCAGGGAACTGGACTCGCTTGCCGATGGGGGTTCCTCGGGGACCTTTGGTCTTGCGGCCGGAAACTGGCCCCTTGGGGCCTCTTCTCGAACCTCAGGAGAGGCGAGAGTCCCGCTCTGGAGGTGCGAGGGAATGTAGGGATTGCGATGGCATTCAGGAAGGGGATTGGACCCCCCTTTCGAGAGGAGGGGCCGACGGCGACGGGGGGCCCCTCGCGAGCGGCCTCTGGAGACTCAGGGTTCCGCTCGCCTGTGGACACGGGTATCCCAGGGAACCTCTGGGGGCGCCTAGAGGGAGTCCAGCCTCCGTTGCAGCGCCAGAGAGAAGGCAGGACGGCTCTCGCGTCGCTGCAGATCCCAAGGGCCCCGTCTCGCAAGGAGGGGGGCCCGGGGGACGCCCTCGCGGTGTGGCGGGAAGCCCCGCTTTCTTGGCAGGTTGGCCCGGGGATCTCGGGGGACACCTGGAGTCGCCCGCAAGGAGTCAAGCCCCGTTCGGAGCCGGAACAGGTGCCGGGGCATGCTCTCCATGCCCTGCAAGGGAAAAGCGCCTCCTCCCTCTATGGGCGTGGCCTCACGGGGGTGTTCTCGACTTGCGGCGGTGCATTCTCGAGTTGCGGCGGGTACCCCGGCCCGTCTCCCCCGTTAGCCCAGCGGGGTCGCCATGCCTCCTTTCGAGCGGACAGGGGCCCGAGCAGCCTCGGGATTCGCCAGGAGGCGCTGCAGCGCCCTGGGTCCGCGTCAGGCATGGAGCTAGGACCCTCGGGGGTCCCCGGAGGGGGGGAGGGGGACAGGTATAACTGGCACCTGTGGGGTGGCCTCCAGGGAGTCGAGGGGACTCAGCCTTTCTCTCCGGTCCGGTCACAGCCAAGGGCAATCGGGCTTCCCCTCGAATGCAGGGGCGAAGGTCGTGCTTTTCCGCGCGGCGCAGGGGGAAGCGGGGGTGGCCTCTCTGAATCGGGGGCGTGGCGCCTCGGGGAGCCTCTCTTGTTGCCTCTGAGAAGTCCAGGCCTCCTTTGACATCGCCAGGGGCTGCTGGGCTTCCCCTCGCCTCACGTCCAGGGAACTGGACTCGCTTGCCGATGGGGGTTCCTCGGGGACCTTTGGTCTTGCGGCCGGAACTGGCCCCTTGGGGCCTCTTCTCGAACCTCAGGAGAGGCGAGAGAGTCCCGCTCTGGAGGTGCGAGGGAATGTAGGGATTGCGATGGCATTCAGGAAGGGGATTGGACCCCCCTTTCGAGAGGAGGGGCCGACGGCGACGGGGGGCCCCTCGCGAGCGGCCTCTGGAGACTCAGGGTTCCGCTCGCCTGTGGACACGGGTATCCCAGGGAACCTCTGGGGGCGCCTAGAGGGAGTCCAGCCTCCCGTTGCAGCGCCAGAGAGAAGGCAGGACGGCTCTCGCGTCGCTGCAGATCCCAAGGGCCCCGTCTCGCAAGGAGGGGGGCCCGGGGGACGCCCTCGCGGTGTGGCGGGAAGCCCCGCTTTCTTGGCAGGTTGGCCCGGGGATCTCGGGGGACACCTGGAGTCGCCCGCAAGGAGTCAAGCCCCGTTCGGAGCCGGAACAGGTGCCGGGGCATGCTCTCCATGCCCTGCAAGGGAAAAGCGCCTCCTCCCTCTATGGGCGTGGCCTCACGGGGGTGTTCTCGACTTGCGGCGGTGCATTCTCGAGTTGCGGCGGGTACCCCGGCCCGTCTCCCCCGTTAGCCCAGCGGGGTCGCCATGCCTCCTTTCGAGCGGACAGGGGCCCGAGCAGCCTCGGGATTCGCCAGGAGGCGCTGCAGCGCCCTGGGTCCGCGTCAGGCATGGAGCTAGGACCCTCGGGGGTCCCCGGAGGGGGGGAGGGGACAGGTATAACTGGCACCTGTGGTGGCCTCCAGGGAGTCGAGGGGACTCAGCCTTTCTCTCCGGTCACAGCCAAGGGCAATCGGGCTTCCCCTCGAATGCAGGGGCGAAGGTCGTGCTTTTCCGCGCGGCGCAGGGGGAAGCGGGGGTGGCCTCTCTGAATCGGGGGCGTGGCGCCTCGGGGAGCCTCTCTTGTTGCCTCTGAGAAGTCCAGGCCTCCTTTGACATCGCCAGGGGCTGCTGGGCTTCCCCTCGCCTCACGTCCAGGGAACTGGACTCGCTTGCCGATGGGGGTTCCTCGGGGACCTTTGGTCTTGCGGCCGGAACTGGCCCCTTGGGGCCTCTTCTCGAACCTCAGGAGAGGCGAGAGTCCCGCTCTGGAGGTGCGAGGGAATGTAGGGATTGCGATGGCATTCAGGAAGGGGATTGGACCCCCCTTTCGAGAGGAGGGGCCGACGGCGACGGGGGGCCCCTCGCGAGCGGCCTCTGGAGACTCAGGGTTCCGCTCGCCTGTGGACACACGGGTATCCCAGGGAACCTCTGGGGGCGCCTAGAGGGAGTCCAGCCTCCGTTGCAGCGCCAGAGAGAAGGCAGGACGGCTCTCGAGTCGCTGCAGATCCCAAGGGCCCCGTCTCGCAAGGAGGGGGGCCCGGGGACGCCCTCGCGGTGTGGCGGGAAGCCCCGCTTTCTTGGCAGGTTGGCCCGGGGATCTCGGGGGACACCTGGAGTCGCCCGCAAGGAGTCAAGCCCCGTTCGGAGCCGGAACAGGTGCCGGGGCATGCTCTCCATGCCCTGCAAGGGAAAAGCGCCTCCTCCCTCTATGGGCGTGGCCTCACGGGGGTGTTCTCGACTTGCGGCGGTGCATTCTCGAGTTGCGGCGGGTACCCCGGCCCGTCTCCCCCGTTAGCCCAGCGGGGTCGCCATGCCTCCTTTCGAGCGGACAGGGGCCCGAGCAGCCTCGGGATTCGCCAGGAGGCGCTGCAGCGCCCTGGGTCCGCGTCAGGCATGGAGCTAGGACCCTCGGGGGTCCCCGGAGGGGGGGAGGGGACAGGTATAACTGGCACCTGTGGGGTGGCCTCCAGGGAGTCGAGGGGACTCAGCCTTTCTCTCCGGTCACAGCCAAGGGCAATCGGGCTTCCCCTCGAATGCAGGGGCGAAGGTCGTGCTTTTCCGCGCGGCGCAGGGGGGGAAGCGGGGGTGGCCTCTCTGAATCGGGGGCGTGGCGCCTCGGGGAGCCTCTCTTGTTGCCTCTGAGAAGTCCAGGCCTCCTTTGACATCGCCAGGGGCTGCTGGGCTTCCCCTCGCCTCACGTCCAGGGAACTGGACTCGCTTGCCGATGGGGGTTCCTCGGGGACCTTTGGTCTTGCGGCCGGAACTGGCCCCTTGGGGCCTCTTCTCGAACCTCAGGAGAGGCGAGAGTCCCGCTCTGGAGGTGCGAGGGAATGTAGGGATTGCGATGGCATTCAGGAAGGGGATTGGACCCCCCTTTCGAGAGGAGGGGCCGACGGCGACGGGGGGCCCCTCGCGAGCGGCCTCTGGAGACTCAGGGTTCCGCTCGCCTGTGGACACGGGTATCCCAGGGAACCCATGCCTCCTTTCGAGCGGCGAGGGGCGGGAGCAGCCTTGGGATTCGCCAGGAGGCGCTGCAGCGCACTGGGTCTGCGGCAAGCATTGAGCTAGGACACTCGGGTTCCCCGCGGGGGTAAAAGAACAAAAATTGTGAGTAAACCTAAGTTTTTTTAGAGATGGCGAATTTCTCTGCAACGATTCATATATCATTAATTAATATTTAATAGATTAGGAGACCAAGAATAGTAGGTAAAATTGGTGTGTGGTTTTGTTTTATGTTACTTTATGTTAAGTTCTGATATCAGGGTTAAATTATATTGACAAAATACAAATTTCTTCTGTTCTTCTAGTCTTGATTCTCTAAAATTATGTGGTACTTCTGTAGTCAGTTGTTCTTTGCTTGCATAGCCTTTACATGATCTTCAGAAGTAATTCTTGAAAAGTTTTATTTTATAGCCTTCCTTGCTTATTTTTCTTTTGTTATAGCTGCTTTAAATATTGGTCTTGAGAATTCATATTTTTCCAGAAAGTGGTCAATTTCTTGAATATTCTAGTATATTTGAAGTGTATATAAAGGGGTTTATATTCATTTTTTGTGGGTGGGTATGAGATGGACAGGGAGGCCTGGTGTGCTGTGGTTCATGGGGTCAGAAAGAGTTGGACATGACTGAGCGACTGAACTGAACTGATGAGATGATATGACATATGCATTGGACCTGCTGTCTGGCACAGGACCCCTAAATGTCTTGAAGTTTCCTGGGTGACAGAAATGTCTTTTGGTTTGTTTTGTTTGTGTGTTTTCTGAAAGTGTTAATTTTTTTTTCCTGGTAGGAAATGCTTACTTTCATAACAGACACTTTTGAGGATTCTTGCTAATTCTATGTGCCCTTTATTTCAAGGCTTGTGATTAATTTCATCTCTTTCTCTGTTTTTTTTTTTTTTTGTTTGTTTTAGTTTCAGCTCTAATACATGCATTTTCTGTCTCAGTTGAATGTCCCCATATTCAAGGAGGTTTCTTCACTCTGGCTGGTGTCCATTGAGTCAGTGATGCCATCCAACCATCTCATCCTCTGTCGTCCCCTTCTCCTCCAGCCCTCACTATTTTCCAACATCAGGGTCTTTTCTAATGAGTCAGCTCTTCACATCAGGTGGCCAAAGTATTGGAGCTACAGCTTTATCATCGGTCCTTCCAATGAATATTCAGGATCTCCTTTAGGATTTACTGATTGGATCTCCTTGCAGTCCAAGGGACACTTAGGAGTCTTCTCCAACACCACAGTTGAAAAGCACCAATTCTTCTGCGCT
>JAGTYA010000332.1:0-30186 GCA_024291935.2 Okapia johnstoni | reverse complement strand
GGCCCCATTGGGGCCTCTTCTCGAACCTCAGGAGAGGCGAGAGTCCCGCTCTGGAGGTGCGAGGGAATGTAGGGATTGCGATGGCATTCAGGAAGGGGATTGGACCCCCCTTTTCGAGAGGAGGGGCCGACGGCGACGGGGGGGCCCCTCGCATCTCGGGGGACACCTGGAGTCGCCCGCAAGGAGTCAAGCCCCGTTCGGAGCCGGAACAACAGGTGCCGGGGCATGCTCTCCATGCCCTGCAAGGGAAAAAAAGCGCCTCCTCCCTCTATGGGCGTGGCCTCACGGGGGTGTTCTCGACTTGCGGCGGTGCATTCTCGAGTTGCGGCGGGTACCCCGGCCCGTCTCCCCCGTTAGCCCAGCGGGGTCGCCATGCCTCCTTTCGAGCGGACAGGGGGGCCCGAGCAGCCTCGGGATTCGCCAGGAGGCGCGCTGCAGCGCCCTGGGTCCGCGTCAGGCATGGAGCTAGGACCCTCGGGGGTCCCCGGAGGGGGGGAGGGGACAGGTATAACTGGCACCTGTGGGGTGGCCTCCAGGGAGTCGAGGGGACTCAGCCTTTCTCTCCGGTCACAGCCAAGGGCAATCGGGCTTCCCCTCGAATGCAGGGGCGAAGGTCGTGCTTTTCCGCGCGGCGCAGCAGGGGGAAGCGGGGGTGGCCTCTCTGAATCGGGGGCGTGGCGCCTCGGGGAGCCTCTCTTGTTGCCTCTGAGAAGTCCAGGCCTCCTTTGACATCGCCAGGGGCTGCTGGGCTTCCCCTCGCCTCACGTCCAGGGAACTGGACTCGCTTGCCGATGGGGGTTCCTCGGGGACCTTTGGTCTTGCGGCCGGAACTGGCCCCTTGGGGCCTCTTCTCGAACCTCAGGAGAGGCGAGAGTCCCGCTCTGGAGGTGCGAGGGAATGTAGGGATTGCGATGGCATTCAGGAAGGGGATTGGACCCCCCCTTTCGAGAGGAGGGGCCGACGGCGACGGGGGGCCCCTCGCGAGCGGCCTCTGGAGACTCAGGGTTCCGCTCGCCTGTGGACACGGGTATCCCAGGGAACCTCTGGGGCGCCTAGAGGGAGTCCAGCCTCCGTTGCAGCGCCAGAGAGAAGGCAGGACGGCTCTCGCGTCGCTGCAGATCCCAAGGGCCCCGTCTCGCAAGGAGGGGGGCCCGGGGGACGCCCTCGCGCGTGTGGCGGGGCGGGAGCCCCCGCTTTCTTGGCAGGTTGGCCCGGGGATCTCGGGGGACACCTGGAGTCGCCCGCAAGGAGTCAAGCCCCGTTCGGAGCCGGAACAGGTGCCGGGGCATGCTCTCCATGCCCTGCAAGGGAAAAGCGCCTCCTCCCCTCTATGGGCGTGGCCTCACGGGGGTGTTCTCGACTTGCGGCGGTGCATTCTCGAGTTGCGGCGGGTACCCCGGCCCGTCTCCCCCGTTAGCCCAGCGGGGTCGCCATGCCTCCTTTCGAGCGGACAGGGGCCCGAGCAGCCTCGGGATTCGCCAGGAGGCGCTGCAGCGCCCTGGGTCCGCGTCAGGCATGGAGCTAGGACCCTCGGGGGTCCCCGGAGGGGGGGAGGGGACAGGTATAACTGGCACCTGTGGGGTGGCCTCCAGGGAGTCGAGGGGACTCAGCCTTTCTCTCCGGTCACAGCCAAGGGCAATCGGGCTTCCCCTCGAATGCAGGGGCGAAGGTCGTGCTTTTCCGCGCGGCACCAGGGGAAGCGGGGGTGGCCTCTCTGAATCGGGGGCGTGGCGCCTCGGGGAGCCTCTCTTGTTGCCTCTGAGAAGTCCAGGCCTCCTTTGACATCGCCAGGGGCTGCTGGGCTTCCCCTCGCCTCACGTCCAGGGAACTGGACTCGCTTGCCGATGGGGGTTCCTCGGGGACCTTTGGTCTTGCGGCCGGAACTGGCCCCTTGGGGCCTCTTCTCGAACCTCAGGAGAGGCGAGAGTCCCGCTCTGGAGGTGCGAGGGAATGTAGGGATTGCGATGGCATTCAGGAAGGGGATTGGACCCCCCCTTTCGAGAGGAGGGGCCGACGGCGACGGGGGGCCCCTCGCGAGCGGCCTCTGGAGACTCAGGGTTCCGCTCGCCTGTGGACACGGGTATCCCAGGGAACCTCTGGGGGCGCCTAGAGGGAGTCCAGCCTCCGTTGCAGCGCCAGAGAGAAGGCAGGACGGCTCTCGCGTCGCTGCAGATCCCAAGGGCCCCGTCTCGCAAGGAGGGGGGGGCCCGGGGGACGCCCTCGCGGTGTGGCGGGAAGCCCCGCTTTCTTGGCAGGTTGGCCCGGGGATCTCGGGGGACACCTGGAGTCGCCCGCAAGGAGTCAAGCCCCGTTCGGAGCCGGAACAGGTGCCGGGGCATGCTCTCCATGCCCTGCAAGGGAAAAGCGCCTCCTCCCTCTATGGGCGTGGCCTCACGGGGGTGTTCTCGACTTGCGGCGGTGCATTCTCGAGTTGCGGCGGGTACCCCGGCCCGTCTCCCCCGTTAGCCCAGCGGGGTCGCCATGCCTCCTTTCGAGCGGACAGGGGCCCGAGCAGCCTCGGGATTCGCCAGGAGGCGCTGCAGCGCCCTGGGTCCGTGTCAGGCATGAAGCTAGGACCCTCGGGGGTCCCCGGAGGGGGGGAGGGGACAGGTATAACTGGCACCTGTGGGGTGGCCTCCAGGGAGTCGAGGGGACTCAGCCTTTCTCTCCGGTCACAGCCAAGGGCAATCGGGCTTCCCCTCGAATGCAGGGCGATGGTCGTGCTTTTCCGCGCGGCGCAGGGGGAAGCGGGTGGCCTCTCTGAATCGGGGGCGTGGCGCCTCGGGGAGCCTCTCTTGTTGCCTCTGAGAAGTCCAGGCCTCCTTTGACATCGCCAGGGGCTGCTGGGCTTCCCCTCGCCTCACGTCCAGGGAACTGGACTCGCTTGCCGATGGGGGTTCCTCGGGGACCTTTGGTCTTGCGGCCGGAACTGGCCCCTTGGGGCCTCTTCTCGAACCTCAGGAGAGGCGAGAGTCCCGCTCTGGAGGTGCGAGGGAATGTAGGGATTGCGATGGCATTCAGGAAGGGGATTGGACCCCCCTTTCGAGAGGAGGGGCCGACGGCGACGGGGGGCCCCTCGCGAGCGGCCTCTGGAGACTCAGGGTTCCGCTCGCCTGTGGACACGGGTATCCCAGGGAACCTCTGGGGGCGCCTAGAGGGAGTCCAGCCTCCGTTGCAGCGCCAGAGAGAAGGCAGGACGGCTCTCGCGTCGCTGCAGATCCCAAGGGCCCCGTCTCGCAAGGAGGGGGGCCCGGGGGACGCCCTCGCGGTGTGGCGGGAAGCCCCGCTTTCTTGGCAGGTTGGCCCGGGGATCTCGGGGGACACCTGGAGTCGCCCGCAAGGAGTCAAGCCCCGTTCGGAGCCGGAACAGGTGCCGGGGCATGCTCTCCATGCCCTGCAAGGGAAAAGCGCCTCCTCCCTCTATGGGCGTGGCCTCACGGGGGTGTTCTCGACTTGCGGCGGTGCATTCTCGAGTTGCGGCGGGTACCCCGGCCCGTCTCCCCCGTTAGCCCAGCGGGGTCGCCATGCCTCCTTTCGAGCGGACAGGGGCCCGAGCAGCCTCGGGATTCGCCAGGAGGCGCTGCAGCGCCCTGGGTCCGCGTCAGGCATGGAGCTAGGACCCTCGGGGGTCCCCGGAGGGGGGGAGGGGACAGGTATAACTGGCACCTGTGGGGTGGCCTCCAGGGAGTCGAGGGGACTCAGCCTTTCTCTCCGGTCACAGCCAAGGGCAATCGGGCTTCCCCTCGAATGCAGGGGCGAAGGTCGTGCTTTTCCGCGCGGCGCAGGGGGAAGCGGGGGTGGCCTCTCTGAATCGGGGGCGTGGCGCCTCGGGGAGCCTCTCTTGTTGCCTCTGAGAAGTCCAGGCCTCCTTTGACATCGCCAGGGGCTGCTGGGCTTCCCCTCGCCTCACGTCCAGGGAACTGGACTCGCTTGCCGATGGGGGTTCCTCGGGGACCTTTGGTCTTGCGGCCGGAACTGGCCCCTTGGGGCCTCTTCTCGAACCTCAGGAGAGGCGAGAGTCCCGCTCTGGAGGTGCGAGGGAATGTAGGGATTGCGATGGCATTCAGGAAGGGGATTGGACCCCCCTTTCGAGAGGAGGGGCCGACGGCGACGGGGGGCCCCTCGCGAGCGGCCTCTGGAGACTCAGGGTTCCGCTCGCCTGTGGACACGGGTATCCCAGGGAACCTCTGGGGGCGCCTAGAGGGAGTCCAGCCTCCGTTGCAGCGCCAGAGAGAAGGCAGGACGGCTCTCGCGTCGCTGCAGATCCCAAGGGCCCCGTCTCGCAAGGAGGGGGGCCCGGGGGACGCCCTCGCGGTGTGGCGGGAAGCCCCGCTTTCTTGGCAGGTTGGCCCGGGGATCTCGGGGGACACCTGGAGTCGCCCGCAAGGAGTCAAGCCCCGTTCGGAGCCGGAACAGGTGCCGGGGCATGCTCTCCATGCCCTGCAAGGGAAAAGCGCCTCCTCCCCTCTATGGGCGTGGCCTCACGGGGGTGTTCTCGACTTGCGGCGGTGCATTCTCGAGTTGCGGCGGGTACCCCCGGCCCGTCTCCCCCGTTAGCCCAGCGGGGTCGCCATGCCTCCTTTCGAGCGGACAGGGGCCCGAGCAGCCTCGGGATTCGCCAGGAGGCGCTGCAGCGCCCTGGGTCCGCGTCAGGCATGGAGCTAGGACCCTCGGGGGTCCCCGGAGGGGGGGAGGGGACAGGTATAACTGGCACCTGTGGGGTGGCCTCCAGGGAGTCGAGGGGACTCAGCCTTTCTCTCCGGTCACAGCCAAGGGCAATCGGGCTTCCCCTCGAATGCAGGGGCGAAGGTCGTGCTTTTCCGCGCGGCGCAGGGGGAAGCGGGGGTGGCCTCTCTGAATCGGGGGCGTGGCGCCTCGGGGAGCCTCTCTTGTTGCCTCTGAGAAGTCCAGGCCTCCTTTGACATCGCCAGGGGCTGCTGGGCTTCCCCTCGCCTCACGTCCAGGGAACTGGACTCGCTTGCCGATGGGGGTTCCTCGGGGACCTTTGGTCTTGCGGCCGGAACTGGCCCCTTGGGGCCCTCTTCTCGAACCTCAGGAGAGGCGAGAGTCCCGCTCTGGAGGTGCGAGGGAATGTAGGGATTGCGATGGCATTCAGGAAGGGGATTGGACCCCCCTTTCGAGAGGAGGGGCCGACGGCGACGGGGGGCCCCTCGCGAGCGGCCTCTGGAGACTCAGGGTTCCGCTCGCCTGTGGACACGGGTATCCCAGGGAACCTCTGGGGGCGCCTAGAGGGAGTCCAGCCTCCGTTGCAGCGCCAGAGAGAAGGCAGGACGGCTCTCGCGTCGCTGCAGATCCCAAGGGCCCCGTCTCGCAAGGAGGGGGGCCCGGGGGACGCCCTCGCGGTGTGGCGGGAAGCCCCGCTTTCTTTGGCAGGTTGGGCCCGGGGATCTCGGGGGACACCTGGAGTCGCCCGCAAGGAGTCAAGCCCCGTTCGGAGCCGGAACAGGTGCCGGGGCATGCTCTCCATGCCCTGCAAGGGAAAAGCGCCTCCTCCCTCTATGGGCGTGGCCCTCACGGGGGTGTTCTCGACTTGCGGCGGTGCATTCTCGAGTTGCGGCGGGTACCCCGGCCCGTCTCCCCCGTTAGCCCAGCGGGGTCGCCATGCCTCCTTTCGAGCGGACAGGGGCCCGAGCAGCCTCGGGATTCGCCAGGAGGCGCTGCAGCGCCCTGGGTCCGCGTCAGGCATGGAGCTAGGACCCTCGGGGGTCCCCGGAGGGGGGAGGGGACAGGTATAACTGGCACCTGTGGGGTGGCCTCCAGGGAGTCGAGGGGACTCAGCCTTTCTCTCCGGTCACAGCCAAGGGCAATCGGGCTTCCCCTCGAATGCAGGGGCGAAGGTCGTGCTTTTCCGCGCGGCGCAGGGGGAAGCGGGGGTGGCCTCTCTGAATCGGGGGCGTGGCGCCTCGGGGAGCCTCTCTTGTTGCCTCTGAGAAGTCCAGGCCTCCTTTGACATCGCCAGGGGCTGCTGGGCTTCCCCTCGCCTCACGTCCAGGGAACTGGACTCGCTTGCCGATGGGGGTTCCTCGGGGGACCTTTGGTCTTGCGGCCGGAACTGGCCCCTTGGGGCCTCTTCTCGAACCTCAGGAGAGGCGAGAGTCCCGCTCTGGAGGTGCGAGGGAATGTAGGGATTGCGATGGCATTCAGGAAGGGGATTGGACCCCCCTTTCGAGAGGAGGGGCCGACGCCGACGGCGACGGGGGGCCCCTCGCGAGCGGCCTCTGGAGACTCAGGGTTCCGCTCGCCTGTGGACACGGGTATCCCAGGGAACCTCTGGGGGCGCCTAGAGGGAGTCCAGCCTCCGTTGCAGCGCCAGAGAGAAGGCAGGACGGCTCTCGCGTCGCTGCAGATCCCAAGGGCCCCGTCTCGCAAGGAGGGGGGCCCGGGGGACGCCCTCGCGGTGTGGCGGGAAGCCCCGCTTTCTTGGCAGGTTGGCCCGGGGATCTCGGGGGACACCTGGAGTCGCCCGCAAGGAGTCAAGCCCCGTTCGGAGCCGGAACAGGTGCCGGGGCATGCTCTCCATGCCCTGCAAGGGAAAAGCGCCTCCTCCCTCTATGGGCGTGGCCTCACGGGGGTGTTCTCGACTTGCGGCGGTGCATTCTCGAGTTGCGGCGGGTACCCCGGCCCGTCTCCCCCGTTAGCCCAGCGGGGTCGCCATGCCTCCTTTCGAGCGGACAGGGGCCCGAGCAGCCTCGGGATTCGCCAGGAGGCGCTGCAGCGCCCTGGGTCCGCGTCAGGCATGGAGCTAGGACCCTCGGGGGTCCCCGGAGGGGGGGAGGGGACAGGTATAACTGGCACCTGTGGGGTGGCCTCCAGGGAGTCGAGGGGACTCAGCCTTTCTCTCCGGTCACAGCCAAGGGCAATCGGGCTTCCCCTCGAATGCAGGGGCGAAGGTCGTGCTTTTCCGCGCGGCGCAGGGGGAAGCGGGGGTGGCCTCTCTGAATCGGGGGCGTGGCGCCTCGGGGAGCCTCTCTTGTTGCCTCTGAGAAGTCCAGGCCTCCTTTGACATCGCCAGGGGCTGCTGGGCTTCCCCTCGCCTCACGTCCAGGGAACTGGACTCGCTTGCCGATGGGGGTTCCTCGGGGACCTTTGGTCTTGCGGCCGGAACTGGCCCCTTGGGGCCTCTTCTCGAACCTCAGGAGAGGCGAGAGTCCCGCTCTGGAGGTGCGAGGGAATGTAGGGATTGCGATGGCATTCAGGAAGGGGATTGGACCCCCCTTTCGAGAGGAGGGGCCGACGGCGACGGGGGGCCCCTCGCGAGCGGCCTCTGGAGACTCAGGGTTCCGCTCGCCTGTGGACACGGGTATCCCAGGGAACCTCTGGGGGCGCCTAGAGGGAGTCCAGCCTCCGTTGCAGCGCCAGAGAGAAGGCAGGACGGCTCTCGCGTCGCTGCAGATCCCAAGGGCCCCGTCTCGCAAGGAGGGGGGCCCGGGGGACGCCCTCGCGGTGTGGCGGGAAGCCCCGCTTTCTTGGCAGGTTGGCCCGGGGATCTCGGGGGACACCTGGAGTCGCCCGCAAGGAGTCAAGCCCCGTTCGGAGCCGGAACAGGTGCCGGGGCATGCTCTCCATGCCCTGCAAGGGAAAAGCGCCTCCTCCCTCTATGGGCGTGGCCTCACGGGGGTGTTCTCGACTTGCGGCGGTGCATTCTCGAGTTGCGGCGGGTACCCCGGCCCGTCTCCCCCGTTAGCCCAGCGGGGTCGCCATGCCTCCTTTCGAGCGGACAGGGGCCCGAGCAGCCTCGGGATTCGCCAGGAGGCGCTGCAGCGCCCTGGGTCCGCGTCAGGCATGGAGCTAGGACCCTCGGGGGTCCCCGGAGGGGGGGAGGGGACAGGTATAACTGGCACCTGTGGGGTGGCCTCCAGGGAGTCGAGGGGACTCAGCCTTTCTCTCCGGTCACAGCCAAGGGCAATCGGGCTTCCCCTCGAATGCAGGGGCGAAGGTCGTGCTTTTCCGCGCGGCGCAGGGGGAAGCGGGGGTGGCCTCTCTGAATCGGGGGCGTGGCGCCTCGGGGAGCCTCTCTTGTTGCCTCTGAGAAGTCCAGGCCTCCTTTGACATCGCCAGGGGCTGCTGGGCTTCCCCTCGCCTCACGTCCAGGGAACTGGACTCGCTTGCCGATGGGGGTTCCTCGGGGACCTTTGGTCTTGCGGCCGGAACTGGCCCCTTGGGGCCTCTTCTCGAACCTCAGGAGAGGCGAGAGTCCCGCTCTGGAGGTGCGAGGGAATGTAGGGATTGCGATGGCATTCAGGAAGGGGATTGGACCCCCCTTTCGAGAGGAGGGGCCGACGGCGACGGGGGGCCCCTCGCGAGCGGCCTCTGGAGACTCAGGGTTCCGCTCGCCTGTGGACACGGGTATCCCAGGGAACCTCTGGGGGCGCCTAGAGGGAGTCCAGCCTCCGTTGCAGCGCCAGAGAGAAGGCAGGACGGCTCTCGCGTCGCTGCAGATCCCAAGGGCCCCGTCTCGCAAGGAGGGGGGCCCGGGGGACGCCCTCGCGGTGTGGCGGGAAGCCCCGCTTTCTTGGCAGGTTGGCCCGGGGATCTCGGGGGACACCTGGAGTCGCCCGCAAGGAGTCAAGCCCCGTTCGGAGCCGGAACAGGTGCCGGGGCATGCTCTCCATGCCCTGCAAGGGAAAAGCGCCTCCTCCCTCTATGGGCGTGGCCTCACGGGGGTGTTCTCGACTTGCGGCGGTGCATTCTCGAGTTGCGGCGGGTACCCCGGCCCGTCTCCCCCCCGTCTCCCCCGTTAGCCCAGCGGGGTCGCCATGCCTCCTTTCGAGCGGACAGGGGCCCGAGCAGCCTCGGGATTCGCCAGGAGGCGCTGCAGCGCCCTGGGTCCGCGTCAGGCATGGAGCTAGGACCCTCGGGGGTCCCCGGAGGGGGGGAGGGGACAGGTATAACTGGCACCTGTGGGGTGGCCTCCAGGGAGTCGAGGGGGACTCAGCCTTTCTCTCCGGTCACAGCCAAGGGCAATCGGGCTTCCCCTCGAATGCAGGGGCGAAGGTCGTGCTTTTCCGCGCGGCGCAGGGGGAAGCGGGGGTGGCCTCTCTGAATCGGGGGCGTGGCGCCTCGGGGAGCCTCTCTTGTTGCCTCTGAGAAGTCCAGGCCTCCTTTGACATCGCCAGGGGCTGCTGGGCTTCCCCTCGCCTCACGTCCAGGGAACTGGACTCGCTTGCCGATGGGGGTTCCTCGGGGACCTTTGGTCTTGCGGCCGGAACTGGCCCCTTGGGGCCTCTTCTCGAACCTCAGGAGAGGCGAGAGTCCCGCTCTGGAGGTGCGAGGGAATGTAGGGATTGCGATGGCATTCAGGAAGGGGATTGGACCCCCCTTTCGAGAGGAGGGGCCGACGGCGACGGGGGGCCCCTCGCGAGCGGCCTCTGGAGACTCAGGGTTCCGCTCGCCTGTGGACACGGGTATCCCAGGGAACCTCTGGGGGCGCCTAGAGGGAGTCCAGCCTCCGTTGCAGCGCCAGAGAGAAGGCAGGACGGCTCTCGCGTCGCTGCAGATCCCAAGGGCCCCGTCTCGCAAGGAGGGGGGCCCGGGGGACGCCCTCGCGGTGTGGCGGGAAGCCCCGCTTTCTTGGCAGGTTGGCCCGGGGATCTCGGGGGACACCTGGAGTCGCCCGCAAGGAGTCAAGCCCCGTTCGGAGCCGGAACAGGTGCCGGGGCATGCTCTCCATGCCCTGCAAGGGAAAAGCGCCTCCTCCCTCTATGGGCGTGGCCTCACGGGGGTGTTCTCGACTTGCGGCGGTGCATTCTCGAGTTGCGGCGGGTACCCCGGCCCGTCTCCCCCGTTAGCCCAGCGGGGTCGCCATGCCTCCTTTCGAGCGGACAGGGGCCCGAGCAGCCTCGGGATTCGCCAGGAGGCGCTGCAGCGCGCCCTGGGTCCGCGTCAGGCATGGAGCTAGGACCCTCGGGGTCCCCGGAGGGGGGAGGGGACAGGTATAACTGGCACCTGTGGGGTGGCCTCCAGGGAGTCGAGGGGACTCAGCCTTTCTCTCTCCGGTCACAGCCAAGGGCAATCGGGCTTCCCCTCGAATGCAGGGGCGAAGGTCGTGCTTTTCCGCGCGCGGCGCAGGGGGAAGCGGGGGTGGCCTCTCTGAATCGGGGGCGTGGCGCCTCGGGGAGCCTCTCTTGTTGCCTCTGAGAAGTCCAGGCCTCCTTTGACATCGCCAGGGGCTGCTGGGCTTCCCCTCGCCTCACGTCCAGGGAACTGGACTCGCTTGCCGATGGGGGTTCCTCGGGGACCTTTGGTCTTGCGGCCGGAACTGGCCCCTTGGGGCCTCTTCTCGAACCTCAGGAGAGGCGAGAGTCCCGCTCTGGAGGTGCGAGGGAATGTAGGGATTGCGATGGCATTCAGGAAGGGGATTGGACCCCCCTTTCGAGAGGAGGGGCCGACGGCGACGGGGGGCCCCTCGCGAGCGGCCTCTGGAGACTCAGGGTTCCGCTCGCCTGTGGACACGGGTATCCCAGGGAACCTCTGGGGGCGCCTAGAGGGAGTCCAGCCTCCGTTGCAGCGCCAGAGAGAAGGCAGGACGGCTCTCGCGTCGCTGCAGATCCCAAGGGCCCCGTCTCGCAAGGAGGGGGGCCCGGGGGACCCCCTCGCGGTGTGGCGGGAAGCCCCGCTTTCTTGGCAGGTTGGCCCGGGGATCTCGGGGGACACCTGGAGTCGCCCGCAAGGAGTCAAGCCCCGTTCGGAGCCGGAACAGGTGCCGGGGCATGCTCTCCATGCCCTGCAAGGGAAAAGCGCCTCCTCCCTCTATGGGCGTGGCCTCACGGGGGTGTTCTCGACTTGCGGCGGTGCATTCTCGAGTTGCGGCGGGTACCCCGGCCCGTCTCCCCCGTTAGCCCAGCGGGGTCGCCATGCCTCCTTTCGAGCGGACAGGGGCCCGAGCAGCCTCGGGATTCGCCAGGAGGCGCTGCAGCGCCCTGGGTCCGCGTCAGGCATGGAGCTAGGACCCTCGGGGGTCCCCGGAGGGGGGGAGGGGACAGGTATAACTGGCACCTGTGGGGTGGCCTCCAGGGAGTCGAGGGGACTCAGCCTTTCTCTCCGGTCACAGCCAAGGGCAATCGGGCTTCCCCTCGAATGCAGGGGCGAAGGTCGTGCTTTTCCGCCGCGCGGCGCAGGGGGAAGCGGGGGTGGCCTCTCTGAATCGGGGGCGTGGCGCCTCGGGGAGCCTCTCTTGTTGCCTCTGAGAAGTCCAGGCCTCCTTTGACATCGCCAGGGGCTGCTGGGCTTCCCCTCGCCTCACGTCCAGGGAACTGGACTCGCTTGCCGATGGGGGTTCCTCGGGGACCTTTGGTCTTGCGGCCGGAACTGGCCCCTTGGGGCCTCTTCTCGAACCTCAGGGGAGGCGAGAGTCCCGCTCTGGAGGTGCGAGGGAATGTAGGGATTGCGATGGCATTCAGGAAGGGGATTGGACCCCCCTTTCGAGAGGAGGGGCCGACGGCGACGGGGGGCCCCTCGCGAGCGGCCTCTGGAGACTCAGGGTTCCGCTCGCCTGTGGACACGGGTATCCCAGGGAACCTCTGGGGGCGCCTAGAGGGAGTCCAGCCTCCGTTGCAGCGCCAGAGAGAAGGCAGGACGGCTCTCGCGTCGCTGCAGATCCCAAGGGCCCCGTCTCGCAAGGAGGGGGGCCCGGGGGACGCCCTCGCGGTGTGGCGGGAAGCCCCGCTTTCTTGGCAGGTTGGCCCGGGGATCTCGGGGGACACCTGGAGTCGCCCGCAAGGAGTCAAGCCCCGTTCGGAGCCGGAACAGGTGCCGGGGCATGCTCTCCATGCCCTGCAAGGGAAAAGCGCCTCCTCCCTCTATGGGCGTGGCCTCACGGGGGTGTTCTCGACTTGCGGCGGTGCATTCTCGAGTTGCGGCGGGTACCCCGGCCCGTCTCCCCCGTTAGCCCAGCGGGGTCGGCTAATGCCACCTTCGATCGGCCTCAGGGGGGGGGGGGGGGGTGGGGGGGGACCGAGCAGCCTCGAGATTCTCCCTCGTGACCAGGAGCGCTGCAGCGCCCTGGGTCCGGTCGTCAGGTCCATGGAGCTAGGACCACTCGGGGGTCCCCTGGAGGGGGTGAGGGGACAGGTATAACTTCACCTGTGGGTTTGGTCCTCCAGGGTAGTGTATCGAGGGGACCAGAGCCTTTCTCTGCCGTCACAGCCAACGGGCAAATCGGGCTTCCCATCGAATCAGGGGCGAAGGTCGGCTTTTCCGCGTGCGTCGCAGGGGGAAGGCCGGGGTTGGCCTCTCTGAATCCGGGGGCTTGGCGGGTCCTCGGGGCGGCCTCTCTTGTTGTCCCCCCCCCTCTGAGAAGGATCGCAGGCTCCTTTGACATCGTGCCAGGGGCTGCTGGCTTCCCTCTCGCCTCACGTCCAGGGAACTGGACTCGTTCTTGGCCGATGGGGGTTCCTCCGGGGACCTTTGGTCTTGCGGCGTCCAGAACTAGGCCCCTTGGGGCCTCTTCTCGAACCTCATGAGAGGCGAGAGTCCCCGGGGGGGGGGGGGGGGGGGATAACGCTCTGGAGGTGTAGGGGAATGTAGGGCTTGTGCGATGGCATTCAGGAAGGGGATTGGACCCCCCTTTCGAGAGGAAGGGGCCGACGGGCGACGGGGGGGCCGCCTCGCGAGCAGGCCTCATGGAGACTCATGGTTTCCGCTCGGCCTGTGGACAACAGGTATCGCCATGGAACGTCTGAGGGCGCCTAGAGGGAGTCCAGCCTCCGAAAAAAAAAAAGATAAAAAAAAGGAACGGCTCCTCGCGTCGTCTGGGGAAAAAAAAGGCCCCCGTCTCGGAAAAAAGGGGGCCCGGGGACCGCCTCTCAAAAAAAAAAAAAGAGCCCCGCTTTCCTGGCATTGGCCCGGGGATCTCGTTGGACACCTGGAGTCCGCCAGCAAAGGAGTCAAGGCCCGTTCGGCCCGGGACATAGCTGCTCGGGGCATCACGCCATGCCCCTGCAAGGGAAAAGCGCCTCCCTCCCTCCTATGGTCATGGCCTCACGTTGGTGTTTCTCCGGTTAGCGGCGGTGCATCTCGGGACCCGGAGGGGTACCCCGGCCCGCCACCCACCGTGTGCCCAGCGTGGAAGCCCATGGCCGCCTTTCTTGGCGACAGGGGTCCCAAGCATCCCTCGGGATTCTCCAGGATCCGCTTGCAGCACCCTGGGGTCCCGCGTCAGGCCCGCACAAGGACCCTCAAGGGTCCCCGGGATTCGGGGGGACGGTTATAAAAAAAATAACTGGCACCTGACAGGTTGGGCCTCCAGGGAGTCGATGGGACCTTCAGCCATGCCCTCCAGGTCAATGGAAAAGCGCAACCGTGGCTTCCCCTCATATTGGGCGGGCCTCACGGGGTGCTGTTCCGAGCGGCTTTGGGGGAAGCGGGGGTGGCATCTCCTGAATCAGAGCATGGCGCCCTCGGGACCCTCTCTAGAGGTCTATGTTTGCCTCTGAGTAGTCCAGACCTCCTTTGACATCGCCAGTGGGGGGCTTTTTTTTTTTTCCTCGCCTCACGTCCCAGGGAACTGGATTCGCTTGCCGAATGGGGTTCCTCGGTGGACCTTTAATTTTTTGGTTTTTTTTTGGCCCTTGGGGCCTCGTCTCCGAGACCGCAGTTGGGTCGCCAGTGCCTCTCTGGAGGTGCGAGCGTATGTAGGATTGCGATGGCAATCAGGAAGGGGATTGGACCCGGTGATTCTCCAGGAGGCGGCTGCACGCGCCCTGGGTCGCCTCTCGAGCGGCATCTGGAGACTCAGAGTTCCGCTCGCCTGTGGACACGGGTGGCCCAGGGAAACCTCTGGGTGGGCCTAGAGGGTGTTTGGTCTCCGCGGCAGGGCCAGAGAGAAGGCAGGACAGCTATCGAGGCGCAGCAGATCCCAAGGGCCCCCCGTCTTCGCAAGGATGGCCTCACAGGGACGCCCTCGAGGTGTACGGGAGCCCCGTTTCTTGGCATGTTGGCCCGGTCATCTCGTGCCAACACCTGGAGTCCAGCCCGCAGGCTTCAAGCCTCGTACTGAGCCGGAGCAGGTGCCCGGGGCATGTTCTCCATGCCCTGCAAGGAAAAGCGCTCCGTGGCTTTATCCGGCGCGGCGGCATGGGGGTTGTTTTCTCGACTTGCGGGCGGTGCAGTTCTCGAGTTGAATCGGGTACCCCGTCGCGTCTCCCACCCCCGTTAGCCTAGCGGGGTCGCCATGGCCTGCCTTCGAGCGGGACAGGGCCCGAGCAGCCTCGGGATTCGCCAGAGGCGCTGCAGCGCCCTGGTCCGCGTCAGGCATGGAGCTAGGACCCGCTCGGGGGTTCACGTCAGGCGAAGTGGACAGATATAACTGCCACCTGTGGGGTGGCCTCCAGGGAGTCTTTGGGACTTAGCCTTTCTCTCCGGTCACTGCCAAGGGCTATCTGGCCTTCTTCTCGAACGCCAGGAGAGCGAAGGTCTCCCGCTTCTGCGAGGTGCAGAGGGAATGTAGGATTAGCCTCTGGCATTCAGGAAGTGGGCGATTCCGGGGAGCCGCCTCCTGTTGCCTCTGAGAGGTCCAGCCTCCTTTGACGGCGACAGGGGTGCTTGGCCTTTCCTCTCGTCCCTAACGTCCCAGGGAAAAGGACATCTATTGTCGGATAGAGATGAGTCGTGAACCTATATATTGATGCCCGAACTGGCCCCTTGAAAAATATGAAAGAAAAAAATGAAAGGCGAGATTCCCTCTATAGAGGTGCGAGGGAATGGGGGGGGGGGGATGGCATTTCCAGGAAGGGAAATGTACCCCCCTTTCGATATTAGGGGCCGATTGTGAAGGGGGGGCTCATCGCGAGGCGCCTCTGGAGACTCAGGGTTCCGCTCGCGCTGTGAGACACGGGTATCCCAGGGGAAAAAACCTCTGGGGTGCGCCTAAGTGAGTACCAGCCTCCGTTGGGGCAGCGCCAGAGAGTGAAGGCAGGACGGCTCTCGCGTCGCTCGCAGATCCTCAAGGCTCCCGTCTCGCAAGGAGGAGAGCCCCGTGGGGACCCCCTCGCGTGTGTGGCGGGTAAGTGCCCCGCTTTCTTGGCAGGTTGCCCGGGATACTCGGGGACACCTGGAGTCCGCACACAGAGCATGGAGTCAAAGCCCCGTTCGGAGCCGGGACAGGTGCATGGGGCATGGCTCTCCATGCCCTTGGCAAGTTAAAAAAAAAAAAAAAAAAGGGAAAAAAAAAAAAAGAAAAGCGCCTCCCTTCCTCTATGGGTGTGGGCCTCACGAGTGTGTGTTTTCGACTTGCCGTCGGTGCATTCTACACGAGTTGGCGGCGGGTACCACAGCGCCCGTTCTCCCCCGTTAGCTCCAGCCGGGCCGCCAAGCTTCTGCCCTTATCGAGCGGTCACAGGGGACGCGATCCCCCTGGACGGCGCGCAGGCCTCGGGATTCGCCATGGAGGCGCTGCAGCGCTCCTGGGTCCCGCGTCAGGCATCGGAGGCTCATGGGTGACTCCTCGGGGTTCCCCCGTGAGGGGGGGAGGGGAACAGGTATGGACTGGCACCTGTGGGGTGGCCTTCCATGGGAGTCGAGGGTGGGGGGCGGAGGAGGGGGGGGGGAACTCAGGGCCTTTCTCTCCGGGCAACGGGCTTCCCCTCGAATGCAGGGGCGAAGGTCGTGCTTTTCCCGTCGCGGCGCAGGGGAAGCGGGGTGGCCTCTCCTGAATCCGGGGCGTGCGCCTCGGGGAGCCTCTCTATGTTGCGCTGAGAAGTCCCAGCCTCCTTTGACATCGCCAGGGGCTGCTGGGCTTCCCCTCGCGCCTCACGTCCAGGGAACTGGACTCGCTTGCCGATGGGGGTTCCTCGGGGACCTTTGGTCTTGCGGCCGGAACTGGCCCCTTGGGGCCTCTTCTCGAACCTCAGGAGAGGCGAGAGTCCCGCTCTGGAGGTGCGAGGGAATGTAGGGATTGCGATGGCATTCAGGAAGGGGATTGGACCCCCCTTTCGAGAGGAGGGGCCGACGGCGACGGGGGGCCCCTCGCGAGCGGCCTCTGGAGACTCAGGGTTCCGCTCGCCTGTGGACACGGGTATCCCAGGGAACCTCTGGGGGCGCCTAGAGGGAGTCCAGCCTCCGTTGCAGCGCCAGAGAGAAGGCAGGACGGCTCTCGCGTCGCTGCAGATCCCCCAAGGGCCCCGTCTCGCAAGGAGGGGGGCCCGGGGGACGCCCTCGCGGTGTGGCGGGAAGCCCCGCTTTCTTGGCAGGTTGGCCCGGGGATCTCGGGGGACACCTGGAGTCGCCCGCAAGGAGTCAAGCCCCGTTCGGAGCCGGAACAGGTGCCGGGGCATGCTCTCCATGCCCTGCAAGGGAAAAGCGCCTCCTCCCTCTATGGGCGTGGCCTCACGGGGGTGTTCTCGACTTGCGGCGGTGCATTCTCGAGTTGCGGCGGGTACCCCGGCCCGTCTCCCCCGTTAGCCCAGCGGGGTCGCCATGCCTCCTTTCGAGCGGACAGGGGCCCGAGCAGCCTCGGGATTCGCCAGGAGGCGCTGCAGCGCCCTGGGTCCGCGTCAGGCATGGAGCTAGGACCCTCGGGGGTCCCCGGAGGGGGGGAGGGGACAGGTATAACTGGCACCTGTGGGGTGGCCTCCAGGGAGTCGAGGGGACTCAGCCTTTCTCTCCGGTCACAGCCAAGGGCAATCGGGCTTCCCCTCGAATGCAGGGGCGAAGGTCGTGCTTTTCCGCGCGGCGCAGGGGGAAGCGGGGGTGGCCTCTCTGAATCGGGGGCGTGGCGCCTCGGGGAGCCTCTCTTGTTGCCTCTGAGAAGTCCAGGCCTCCTTTGACATCGCCAGGGGCTGCTGGGCTTCCCCTCGCCTCACGTCCAGGGAACTGGACTCGCTTGCCGATGGGGGTTCCTCGGGGACCTTTGGTCTTGCGGCCGGAACTGGCCCCTTGGGGCCTCTTCTCGAACCTCAGGAGAGGCGAGAGTCCCGCTCTGGAGGTGCGAGGGAATGTAGGGATTGCGATGGCATTCAGGAAGGGGATTGGACCCCCCTTTCGAGAGGAGGGGCCGACGGCGACGGGGGGCCCCTCGCGAGCGGCCTCTGGAGACTCAGGGTTCCGCTCGCCTGTGGACACGGGTATCCCAGGGAACCTCTGGGGGCGCCTAGAGGGAGTCCAGCCTCCGTTGCAGCGCCAGAGAGAAGGCAGGACGGCTCTCGCGTCGCTGCAGATCCCAAGGGCCCCGTCTCGCAAGGAGGGGGGCCCGGGGGACGCCCTCGCGGTGTGGCGGGAAGCCCCGCTTTCTTGGCAGGTTGGCCCGGGGATCTCGGGGGACACCTGGAGTCGCCCGCAAGGAGTCAAGCCCCGTTCGGAGCCGGAACAGGTGCCGGGGCATGCTCTCCATGCCCTGCAAGGGAAAAGCGCCTCCTCCCTCTATGGGCGTGGCCTCACGGGGGTGTTCTCGACTTGCGGCGGTGCATTCTCGAGTTGCGGCGGGTACCCCGGCCCGTCTCCCCCGTTAGCCCAGCGGGGTCGCCATGCCTCCTTTCGAGCGGACAGGGGCCCGAGCAGCCTCGGGATTCGCCAGGAGGCGCTGCAGCGCCCTGGGTCCGCGTCAGGCATGGAGCTAGGACCCTCGGGGGTCCCCGGAGGGGGGGAGGGGACAGGTATAACTGGCACCTGTGGGGTGGCCTCCAGGGAGTCGAGGGGACTCAGCCTTTCTCTCCGGTCACAGCCAAGGGCAATCGGGCTTCCCCTCGAATGCAGGGGCGAAGGTCGTGCTTTTCCGCGCGGCGCAGGGGGAAGCGGGGGTGGCCTCTCTGAATCGGGGGCGTGGCGCCTCGGGGAGCCTCTCTTGTTGCCTCTGAGAAGTCCAGGCCTCCTTTGACATCGCCAGGGGCTGCTGGGCTTCCCCTCGCCTCACGTCCAGGGAACTGGACTCGCTTGCCGATGGGGGTTCCTCGGGGACCTTTGGTCTTGCGGCCGGAACTGGCCCCTTGGGGCCTCTTCTCGAACCTCAGGAGAGGCGAGAGTCCCGCTCTGGAGGTGCGAGGGAATGTAGGGATTGCGATGGCATTCAGGAAGGGGATTGGACCCCCCTTTCGAGAGGAGGGGCCGACGGCGACGGGGGGCCCCTCGCGAGCGGCCTCTGGAGACTCAGGGTTCCGCTCGCCTGTGGACACGGGTATCCCAGGGAACCTCTGGGGGCGCCTAGAGGGAGTCCAGCCTCCGTTGCAGCGCCAGAGAGAAGGCAGGACGGCTCTCGCGTCGCTGCAGATCCCAAGGGCCCCGTCTCGCAAGGAGGGGGGCCCGGGGACGCCCTCGCGGTGTGGCGGGAAAGCCCCGCTTTCTTGGCAGGTGGCCCCCGGGGATCTCGGGGGACACCTGGAGTCGCCCGCAAGGAGTCAAGCCCCGTTCGGAGCCGGAACAGGTGCCGGGGCATGCTCTCCATGCCCTGCAAGGGAAAAGCGCCTCCTCCCTCTATGGGTGGCCTCACGGGGGTGTTCTCGACTTGCGGCGGTGCATTCTCGAGTTGCGGCGGGTACCCCGGCCCGTCTCCCCCGTTAGCCCAGCGGGGTCGCCATGCCTCCTTTCGAGCGGACAGGGGCCCGAGCAGCCTCGGGATTCGCCAGGAGGCGCTGCAGCGCCCTGGGTCCGCGTCAGGCATGGAGCTAGGACCCTCGGGGGTCCCCGGAGGGGGGGAGGGGACAGGTATAACTGGCACCTGTGGGGTGGCCTCCAGGGAGTCGAGGGGACTCAGCCTTTCTCTCCGGTCACAGCCAAGGGCAATCGGGCTTCCCCTCGAATGCAGGGGCGAAGGTCGTGCTTTTTCCGCGCGGCGCAGGGGGAAGCGGGGTGGCCCTCTCTGAATCGGGGGCGTGGCGCCTCGGGGAGCCTCTCTTGTTGCCTCTGAGAAGTCCAGGCCTCCTTTGACATCGCCAGGGGCTGCTGGGCTTCCCCTCGCCTCACGTCCAGGGAACTGGACTCGCTTGCCGATGGGGGTTCCTCGGGGACCTTTGGTCTTGCGGCCGGAACTGGCCCCTTGGGGCCTCTTCTCGAAACCTCAGGAGAGGCGAGAGTCCCGCTCTGGAGGTGCGAGGGAATGTAGGGATTGCGATGGCATTCAGGAAGGGATTGGACCCCCCTTTCGAGAGGAGGGGCCGACGGCGACGGGGGGCCCCTCGCGAGCGGCCTCTGGAGACTCAGGGTTCCGCTCGCCTGTGGACACGGGTATCCCAGGGAACCTCTGGGGGCGCCTAGAGGGAGTCCAGCCTCCGTTGCAGCGCCAGAGAGAAGGCAGGACGGCTCTCGCGTCGCTGCAGATCCCAAGGGCCCCGTCTCGCAAGGAGGGGGGCCCGGGGGACGCCCTCGCGGTGTGGCGGGAAGCCCCCGCTTTCTTGGCAGGTTGGCCCGGGGATCTCGGGGGACACCTGGAGTCGCCCGCAAGGAGTCAAGCCCCGTTCGGAGCCGGAACAGGTGCCGGGGCATGCTCTCCATGCCCTGCAAGGGAAAAAAAGCGCCTCCTCCCTCTATGGGCGTGGCTCACGGGGGTGTTCTCGACTTGCGGCGGCGGTGTGCATTCTCGAGTTGCGGCGGGTACCCCGGCCCGTCTCCCCCGTTAGCCCAGCGGGGTCGCCATGCCTCCTTTCGAGCGGACAGGGGCCCGAGCAGCCTCGGGATTCGCCAGGAGGCGCTGCAGCGCCCTGGGTCCGCGTCAGGCATGGAGCTAGGACCCTCGGGGGTCCCCGGAGGGGGGGAGGGGACAGGTATAACTGGCACCTGTGGGGTGGCCTCCAGGGAGTCGAGGGGACTCAGCCTTTCTCTCTCCGGTCACAGCCAAGGGCAATCGGGCTTCCCCTCGAATGCAGGGGCGAAGGTCGTGCTTTTCCGCGCGGCGCAGGGGGAAGCGGGGGTGGCCTCTCTGAATCGGGGGCGTGGCGCCTCGGGGAGCCTCTCTTGTTGCCTCTGAGAAGTCCAGGCCTCCTTTGACATCGCCAGGGGCTGCTGGGCTTCCCCTCGCCTCACGTCCAGGGAACTGGACTCGCTTGCCGATGGGGGTTCCTCGGGGACCTTTGGTCTTGCGGCCGGAACTGGCCCCTTGGGGCCTCTTCTCGAACCTCAGGAGAGGCGAGAGTCCCGCTCTGGAGGTGCGAGGGAATGTAGGGATTGCGATGGCATTCAGGAAGGGGATTGGACCCCCCTTTCGAGAGGAGGGGCCGACGGCGACGGGGGGGCCCCTCGCGAGCGGCCTCTGGAGACTCAGGGTTCCGCTCGCCTGTGGACACGGGTATCCCAGGGAACCTCTGGGGGCGCCTAGAGGGAGTCCAGCCTCCGTTGCAGCGCCAGAGAGAAGGCAGGACGGCTCTCGCGTCGCTGCAGATCCCAAGGGCCCCGTCTCGCAAGGAGGGGGGGGGGGCCGGGGGACGCCCTCGCGGTGTGGCGGGAAGCCCCGCTTTCTTGGCAGGTTGGCCCGGGGATCTCGGGGGACACCTGGAGTCGCCCGCAAGGAGTCAAGCCCCGTTCGGAGCCGGAACAGGTGCCGGGGCATGCTCTCCATGCCCTGCAAGGGAAAAGCGCCTCCTCCCTCTATGGGCGTGGCCTCACGGGGGTGTTCTCGACTTGCGCGGCGGTGCATTCTCGAGTTGCGGCGGGTACCCCGGCCCGTCTCCCCCGTTAGCCCAGCGGGGTCGCCATGCCTCCTTTCGAGCGGACAGGGGCCCGAGCAGCCTCGGGATTCGCCAGGAGGCGCTGCAGCGCCCTGGGTCCGCGTCAGGCATGGAGCTAGGACCCTCGGGGGTCCCCGGAGGGGGGGAGGGGACAGGTATAACTGGCACCTGTGGGGTGGCCTCCAGGGAGTCGAGGGGACTCAGCCTTTCTCTCCGGTCACAGCCAAGGGCAATCGGGCTTCCCCTCGAATGCAGGGGCGAAGGTCGTGCTTTTTTCCGCCGCGCGGCGCAGGGGGAAGCGGGGGTGGCCTCTTGAATCGGGGGCGTGGCGCCTCGGGGAGCCTCTCTTGTTGCCTCTGAGAAGTCCAGGCCTCCTTTGACATCGCCAGGGGCTGCTGGGCTTCCCCTCGCCTCACGTCCAGGGAACTGGACTCGCTTGCCGATGGGGGTTCCTCGGGGACCTTTGGTCTTGCGGCCGAACTGGCCCTTTGGGGCCTCTTCTTCTCGAACCATGCAAGGATCGTCTGTGAGTCCCAGCTCTGGGAGGTGCGAGCGGAATGTGTAGGCGATGTTTGCTCGGTTGGCGATTCAGGAAACGGGGATTGGGAGACTACAGCCGTGTTCTCGATGGAGGATGTGGCCGACGGCGGCGCGGCGGTCCTCTCAGCGCTAGACAGGAACTCTCGGTGATTACAGGGTTCCTGATCGCCTGTGGATAGCCCCCACACCGCAAGGGTTTCCGCAGGAACTGCGAATTCGGGGGCGCGCTAGACGGGAGCGTCACCAGCCTCCGTCGTGCAGCGCACGCAGAGACGAAGGGCTAGGGAGGGGCTCTCCGACGCTCGTGCTGAAGATCACACATGGGCCGCCGTGTCTCGCATGGAGGGGGGAAATCGGAGGGCACGCACTCGCGGCTCACTCATGATGCTTGGAGGGACTAACCCCGCTTCGCCTTAGGGAGGGTGTGCCGTGACGCATCTCAAGAAGTGGGGGGAAACCTGGCTAGTCGGCCAGCAAGGGACTCGCCAAGACCCCTCGTTCGTAAGACCTCTCGGCGGAACTCAGGTTGCCGGGGCATGCTCTCCGATGCCCTGCAGATAGGAGAAAAAGCGGCTCCCCTCCTCCCTCTATGGCCCGTGGCCTCTTACTGGGGGCGTTTTCTCGACTTGCCGGCGGTGGCATTCCTTTCCTCGAGTCGCGCAGGGGCGGGTACACCCGGCGGCTCGATCTCTCCCCGTGCTGTAGCCCAGCGGGGTCGCACCATGCCTTCTTTGATGAGCGGAGACAGCGGAGATGAACACACTCCCGATCAGCCTTCGGAGTTCCGCAGGATGGCCGCTTGCACATCCCTGCAGCGCCTGGTCCGCGTCAGCCAATCGGAGCAAGGACCTCTTCACGCGGCGGGTCCCCGGAAGGGGGGCGATCAGGGGACATGTAAAAAACGGCACCTGTGTGGGTGACCTCTCCAGAGCGTCGAGGGGACTCAGACTTTCCTATCTCACGCGTCGCTCAGCCAAGGCGCTCTCTCGTGCGCTTCCCCTCGAATTGGCGCCAGGGGCGAGAGGTCGAGTGGCTTTCCGGCACGCGGCGCTGGGTTGCGGTGAAGCGGGGGTCGGCCCTCATCTGAATCCGGCTGGGGTGGCGCCTTCAGGGGGGCATCTCACTTGTTCCCTCCTGACGAAGTCCTGGCCCTTCCTTAGGAGCAGTCCGCCCAGGGGGCTTGCGTGGGCTTCCTCTTCGCCCTCACGATCCATGAGAACTGTACGACGTCAGTCTGCGCATGGGGGATATACTGCGGGGAGACATTTGGTCGTTGCTGTCCTCGGAACTGGCCCCGTTGGGGCATCTTCTCGAACCTCAGGAGAGTCCGAGGAGTCCCACTCTGGAGAGTGCGAGGTGCTCTGTGTATGGGGATTGCCTCCTGGTTGCATTATACAGGAAGAGGATTGGGACCCGCCCCTTATCGAGAGGAGTGGCCGACGGCGGACGGGGAGCCCCTCGACGACGCGGGTCCTCTAGAGACCGAAATCAGGGTTCGCAGGTCTGCCACTGTCGGACTATCGTGTATATGCACTGGTGAAACCTCTGGTGGCGCCTAGATCGCGGAGTCCAGCCTCCACGTTGCAAAGCACGCAGAGGAGAAGGCAAGACGGGCTCTCGAGTCGCTGCAGATCCCAAGGGCCCCGTCTCGCACAAGGGACGGCGGTGCCCAGGGGGCCACGCACGCTCGCACGTCTGGATTTTTCTACTCACCCCTTGTGGCGGGGAAGCCCGCGACTTTCTTGGGGATTGTGGCCCGCGCGGCGGATCGTCGGGGCGAACACCTGTAGTTCGCGCCCGTCATGGACGTCTCAAGAAAGCCCGCAGTAATCAGCGCCGGGAATACAGGTGCCGGGGGCCGCGAATGTCTCTCCCTCGCGCCCTGCAAGGAACAAAGTCTCTCTTCCCTGTCTCTAATGGGGTGTGGCCTTCTCCGGGGCCGTGTGTCCTTGGAGATCTGTTGAGCCTCAACGCCTCACTGTGGGGTGGGGGTGGTTCAACTCCCGGCTCCCAGTTAGACCAGGCTGTCACTCGCCATTTGCCCTCCTGACCGAAGTCGGACAGGGGCCGTCTCCAGCTGTCACGCCCCCCCACTCCAACTCCCCGCCGAGCCGCCTCGGGACGCGTCGACAGGAAGCGGTGCCCAGCGCTAGTTGGTGCCGGGTCTAGGCATGGCAAATTGGACCCACCCCTCCTCCCCGGTACCTCGAGGAGGGACAACGTTACAAATGCAATACTCTTGGGTGGGCCTCCAGAGTGTCGCGATTACGCCAGGCCTATCCTCACGGATCTGTGCCCGAAGGAGGCGCTCACCCGGGGGATAGCTTCCACTCGATTTGCGAGGAATAAGCGAGAAGGTACTGTGCACCTCTCCACCCGGAACAATGGGGACCTCCACCGCTGGCCTGGCTCCTGAAGTCACGGGGAGGCCATGGCCCCCCTTTAAGCCCTCAACGTAGCGCCCCTTACCTACCCTACCCCCCCTCCCCCAACTTACCCGACGGGGGGCTGGGCAACGCCGTAGGCTCCGGGCGACCCCAGGGGTCGCCCCCTCCGCGACGTTTACGGGTTGGGAAGCTCACTACGGGGGACCCTCCCCCTCATCTTGCTGGCACTCTGAGAACTTGGCCTCCCGCCCTTCTTCTCGAACATGTGTAGAGGGATAGCGGCCGACGCCTCAGAGACGGTGACGGAGCGTCCGAAGGACACCTTGATCGGGTTTTTTCATGAGTCCTTGTCTGCGTAGGGGGATTCGTCCGATCTCAATAGTTGTTTTTGCACGACCCGGCGCAGGGGCGCCGCTTTTGGGACGGGGCTGGCTCTGCTGACTCAGGTGTCCGCTCGCCACTTATAACGTGGTCTCCTCCTCCCATGCCCTAAGCCCCCGCCCATAGGGGACGTCCAGCTTCCGTACTTGCCCTTCCAGGATCCGTGATCACACCACCCCTCACACCCCCGCCGCTGCTGTGATTCCCAAGGGAGCGTCTCGCGAGAGGAGGTCTTCTCTCCTCCTAACCGGTGATATGCGGGTGTCTCCAGGTGGTGCCTGCGCTTCAGTTGGAAGGCTGGCTTCCTCTTATCTGGGGGGGCACTCCTGGGTCTCTATCTTCGTATCTATGCTCACATTCTGAGTATCATGCTGTCTTCTGGAGGCAGTGGCGTCTCGGCTCCTGCAAGTGAAAAAGTAACCAATAGACCTCCTACCGGCGTGGCCTGGACCGTTTTTGCTGCTCTTACTTAACTATGTGCTTTACTGTGGGACCCCCCCCGGTCACCGCCTCCCGTCCTCTCCTTTTGACTCGCCCAGCAGTCTGCGTCGCCATGCCTTCACCATGAGGCCCCCCGTTTAATAAGCCTGCTCTCCCCCCCCAGCCCCCAAGGCGCGTGACCGCCTTTAGTCTCGTCTCAAAGATGGAGTTAGGGAGCACCCCCGGTGAGTCACAGGATGCGGGGGCTGGGGACTAGTTATTAATGAAGGTACGTGGGCGTCGGCCAACAGCGCGTCGTGCGACTCAGGGGAGCCTCTCGGTTTCAGGGGGCAAGGGCAGTGGGGCTTGCCCCTCTCGTATACAATGACTATTAAATTGCCTGATCAAGCGACACCGCAGGGGGGGTGGGGGCGTGTGGCATGAGATAAGCCGCCCCTGGGTTGGGTGGTGGAGGAAATGGCCACCAAGGCACTCATGTATACGGGGGGGGGGGGGGGGGGGGTGAGGTCGGCTTCACTAGCCTCCGTCCTGCTCCTACATTCGCATGCCTCTAGTTCTCACCCTGGTTAGTGGGGTGTTTCGTTCTGGACATCGGGGTCTCTTAGGACGGCGGTGCTTGAGAAACAGTGTGTCCGACTCGCCATAGAGTCCAGGGGGGTTGGGGCTGTGCACTAGTCTTGGCTCCTTGGTGGGTTAGGTGTACTGACGCGTTATCTAGGTGACACATGAGGGCGATGCCTTTTGGCGTACCGCCATATTCTCTGTACGTTTCTTCGACTTGGGCCATCTCCCGCCTACATCTGCCTTTTTTTTATTTTTCTCTTCTTCTATTTTTTCGAGCGGGATAATTTGTTTCGGAGAGGGGTAGGGCCATGGGGGGGGGTGGGGTGTTTTTTTTTTTTTATGGGGGAATTACCCTAGGCCGGCCGGCCACCGAGCTAGGCCCTAGGGAATTCGCCAGGGCGGCTCTTCCTGCTGCATGCAGGTGGTAGTGTATGATTTTGCGCAAAGATCGCCCTGGGGAGGGGGTCCGACTGCGACCTCCCCCCGACCGGTCTCAATCATGCATGGTTGAAGCTAACGCACTTGTGGCACACTCGGGTCCCCCGGATAAGGAGTGGGGGAAGGGGGTAAATGACAGGTATATTTAATGTTAAAAGTAAAATCAAATGGGACTGGGGTCAAAAAAACAAAACGCACGGAACACTATGTATAACCTCGTTGTGCAGTCCTCCAGGGTATCGAAGGGGCACTCAAGTCCTTTTCGCTCTGCTCCTCATCTCGTCCGGTCCAACAAAACAAGGTACCAAGGGCATATTCGGCGCGGGCTTCCCCCTCGAAATGCAAGGAGCGTGGCGAAGGTCGTGCTTATTCCCCCCTGTTCTATTTTGTTTTCCGCAGCTGTTCGCAAGATTGGGGAAAGCGGCGCGGGGTGGCCTCTCTGAATCTGGTTGCGTGGCGCCTCGGGGAGCCTCCTCTTGTTGCCTCGGGGGACACCTGGAGTCGCCCGCAAGGAGTCAAGCCCCGTTCGGAGCCGGAACAGGTGCCGGGGCATGCTCTCCATGCCCTGCAAGGGAAAAGCGCCTCCTCCCTCTATGGGCGTGGCCTCACGGGGGTGTTCTCGACTTGCGGCGGTGCATTCTCGAGTTGCGGCGGGTACCCTGGCCCGTCTCCCCCGTTAGCCCAGCGGGGTCGCCATGCCTCCTTTCGAGCGGACAGGGGCCCGAGCAGCCTCGGGATTCGCCAGGAGGCGCTGCAGCGCCCTGGGTCCGCGTCAGGCATGGAGCTAGGACCCTCGGGGGTCCCCGGAGGGGGGGAGGGGACAGGTATAACTGGCACCTGTGGGGTGGCCTCCAGGGAGTCGAGGGGACTCAGCCTTTCTCTCCGGTCACAGCCAAGGGCAATCGGGCTTCCCCTCGAATGCAGGGGCGAAGGTCGTGCTTTTCCGCGCGGCGCAGGGGGAAGCGGGGGTGGCCTCTCTGAATCGGGGGCGTGGCGCCTCGGGGAGCCTCTCTTGTTGCCTCTGAGAAGTCCAGGCCTCCTTTGACATCGCCAGGGGCTGCTGGGCTTCCCCTCGCCTCACGTCCAGGGAACTGGACTCGCTTGCCGATGGGGGTTCCTCGGGGACCTTTGGTCTTGCGGCCGGAACTGGCCCCTTGGGGCCTCTTCTCGAACCTCAGGAGAGGCGAGAGTCCCGCTCTGGAGGTGCGAGGGAATGTAGGGATTGCGATGGCATTCAGGAAGGGGATTGGACCCCCCTTTCGAGAGGAGGGGCCGACGGCGACGGGGGGCCCCTCGCGAGCGGCCTCTGGAGACTCAGGGTTCCGCTCGCCTGTGGACACGGGTATCCCAGGGAACCTCTGGGGGCGCCTAGAGGGAGTCCAGCCTCCGTTGCAGCGCCAGAGAGAAGGCAGGACGGCTCTCGCGTCGCTGCAGATCCCAAGGGCCCCGTCTCGCAAGGAGGGGGGCCCGGGGGACGCCCTCGCGGTGTGGCGGGAAGCCCCGCTTTCTTGGCAGGTTGGCCCGGGGATCTCGGGGGACACCTGGAGTCGCCCGCAAGGAGTCAAGCCCCGTTCGGAGCCGGAACAGGTGCCGGGGCATGCTCTCCATGCCCTGCAAGGGAAAAAAAGCGCCTCCTCCCTCTATGGGCGTGGGCCTCACGGGGGTGTTCTCGACTTGCGGCGGTGCATTCTCGAGTTGCGGCGGGTACCCCGGCCCGTCTCCCCCGTTAGCCCAGCGGGGTCGCCATGCCTCCTTTCGAGCGGACAGGGGCCCGAGCAGCCTCGGGATTCGCCAGGAGGCGCTGCAGCGCCCTGGGTCCGCGTCAGGCATGGAGCTAGGACCCTCGGGGGTCCCCGGAGGGGGGGAGGGGACAGGTATAACTGGCACCTGTGGGGTGGCCTCCAGGGAGTCGAGGGGACTCAGCCTTTCTCTCCGGTCACAGCCAAGGGCAATCGGGCTTCCCCTCGAATGCAGGGGCGAAGGTCGTGCTTTTCCGCGCGGCGCAGGGGGAAGCGGGGGTGGCCTCTCTGAATCGGGGGCGTGGCGCCTCGGGGAGCCTCTCTTGTTGCCTCTGAGAAGTCCAGGCCTCCTTTGACATCGCCAGGGGCTGCTGGGCTTCCCCTCGCCTCACGTCCAGGGAACTGGACTCGCTTGCCGATGGGGGTTCCTCGGGGACCTTTGGTCTTGCGGCCGGAACTGGCCCCTTGGGGCCTCTTCTCGAACCTCAGGAGAGGCGAGAGTCCCGCTCTGGAGGTGCGAGGGAATGTAGGGATTGCGATGGCATTCAGGAAGGGGATTGGACCCCCCTTTCGAGAGGAGGGGCCGACGGCGACGGGGGGGCCCCTCGCGAGCGGCCTCTGGAGACTCAGGGTTCCGCTCGCCTGTGGACACGGGTATCCCAGGGAACCTCTGGGGGCGCCTAGAGGGAGTCCAGCCTCCGTTGCAGCGCCAGAGAGAAGGCAGGACGGCTCTCGCGTCGCTGCAGATCCCAAGGGCCCCGTCTCGCAAGGAGGGGGGCCCGGGGGACGCCCTCGCGGTGTGGCGGGAAGCCCCGCTTTCTTGGCAGGTTGGCCCGGGGATCTCGGGGGACACCTGGAGTCGCCCGCAAGGAGTCAAGCCCCGTTCGGAGCCGGAACAGGTGCCGGGGCATGCTCTCCATGCCCTGCAAGGGAAAAGCGCCTCCTCCCTCTATGGGCGTGGCCTCACGGGGGTGTTCTCGACTTGCGGCGGTGCATTCTCGAGTTGCGGCGGGTACCCCGGCCCGTCTCCCCCGTTAGCCCAGCGGGGTCGCCATGCCTCCTTTCGAGCGGACAGGGGCCCGAGCAGCCTCGGGATTCGCCAGGAGGCGCTGCAGCGCCCTGGGTCCGCGTCAGGCATGGAGCTAGGACCCTCGGGGGTCCCCGGAGGGGGGGAGGGGACAGGTATAACTGGCACCTGTGGGGTGGCCTCCAGGGAGTCGAGGGGACTCAGCCTTTCTCTCCGGTCACAGCCAAGGGCAATCGGGCTTCCCCTCGAATGCAGGGGCGAAGGTCGTGCTTTTCCGCGCGGCGCAGGGGGAAGCGGGGGTGGCCTCTCTGAATCGGGGGCGTGGCGCCTCGGGGAGCCTCTCTTGTTGCCTCTGAGAAGTCCAGGCCTCCTTTGACATCGCCAGGGGCTGCTGGGCTTCCCCTCGCCTCACGTCCAGGGAACTGGACTCGCTTGCCGATGGGGGTTCCTCGGGGACCTTTGGTCTTGCGGCCGGAACTGGCCCCTTGGGGCCTCTTCTCGAACCTCAGGAGAGGCGAGAGTCCCGCTCTGGAGGTGCGAGGGAATGTAGGGATTGCGATGGCATTCAGGAAGGGGATTGGACCCCCTTTCGAAGGAGGGGCCGACGGCGACGGGGGTCCCTCGCGAGCGGCCTCTGGAGACTCAGGGTTCCGCTCGCCTGTGGACACGGGTATCCCAGGGAACCTCTGGGGGGCGCTAGAGGGAGTCCAGCCTCCGTTGCAGCGCCAGAGAGAAGGCAGGACGGCTCTCGAGTCGCTGCAGATCCCAAGGGCCCCGTCTCGCAAGGAGGGGGGCCCGGGGGACGCCCTCGCGGTGTGGCGGGAAGCCCCGCTTTCTTGGCAGGTTGGCCCGGGGATCTCGGGGGACACCTGGAGTCGCCCGCAAGGAGTCAAGCCCCGTTCGGAGCCGGAACAGGTGCCGGGGCATGCTCTCCATGCCCTGCAAGGGAAAAGCGCCTCCTCCCTCTATGGGCGTGGCCTCACGGGGGTGTTCTCGACTTGCGGCGGTGCATTCTCGAGTTGCGGCGGGTACCCCGGCCCCGTCTCCCCCGTTAGCCCAGCGGGGTCGCCATGCCTCCTTTCGAGCGGACAGGGGCCCGAGCAGCCTCGGGATTCGCCAGGAGGCGCTGCAGCGCCCCTGGGTCCGCGTCAGGCATGGAGCTAGGACCCTCGGGGGTCCCCGGAGGGGGGGGGAGGGGACAGGTATAACTGGCACCTGTGGGGTGGCCTCCAGGGAGTCGAGGGGACTCAGCCTTTCTCTCCGGTCACAGCCAAGGGCAATCGGGCTTCCCCTCGAATGCAGGGGCGAAGGTCGTGCTTTTCCGCGCGGCGCAGGGGGAAGCGGGGGTGGCCTCTCTGAATCGGGGGCGTGGCGCCTCGGGGAGCCTCTCTTGTTGCCTCTGAGAAGTCCAGGCCTCCTTTGACATCGCCAGGGGCTGCTGGGCTTCCCCTCGCCTCACGTCCAGGGAACTGGACTCGCTTGCCGATGGGGGTTCCTCGGGGACCTTTGGTCTTGCGGCCGGAAACTGGCCCCTTGGGGCCTCTTCTCGAACTCAGGAGAGGCGAGAGTCCCGCTCTGGAGGTGCGAGGGAAATGTAGGGAATTGCGATGGCATTCAGGAAGGGGATTGGACCCCCCTTTCGAGAGGAGGGGGCCGACGGCGACGGGGGGGCCCCTCGCGAGCGGCCTCTGGAGACTCAGGGTTCCGCTCGCCTGTGGACACGGGTATCCCAGGGAACCTCTGGGGGCATGCCCTGCAAGGGAAAAGCGCCTCCTCCCTCTATGGACGCGTGGCCTCACGGGGGTGTTCTCGACTTGCGGCGGTGCATTCTCGAGTTGCGGCGGGTACCCCGGCCCGTCTCCCCCGTTAGCCCAGCGGGGTCGCCATGCCTCCTTTCCGAGCGGACAGGGGGCCCGAGCAGCCTCGGATTCGCCAGGAGGCGCTGCAGCGCCCTGGGTCCGCGTCAGGCATGGAGCTAGGACCCTCGGGGGTCCCCGGAGGGGGGGGAGGGGGACAGGTATAAACTGGCACCGTGTGGGGTGGCCTCCAGGAGTCGAGGG